>JABASL010001307.1:0-11404 GCA_019775825.1 Neanura muscorum
TAAAATGTTGATGTTGGATTATTTAAGTAGTTGTTAATTGATTGATTTTTCTAAAACGCGTCTTTACATGATGTGGGAGGAAGGTTAGGGTGGAAAGGGGGAAGGAGGGTGGGTTGGGAGATGAGCAGAAGATCTTCATCATCTTCTTCCTGAATTCTGACTGACACTGACACATAAGGAAGGCTCATTCGGCTAAAAGGGAGCGACGATAAGGGGAAAGTTCAGGACAAGATCAACAGTAGTAAACCCGTAATTTATACACCAATTAAATTAGAGGACCAAACAAACAACTGTTAACTCACCAATTAACCACAAAACCCACCAACCGCAAACGTAATTATTTCTCGTTCTTACATTGTGGCAAATCCATTCAGTGACATTTCTAAATTGGTAAGTTGTCCCACAACTTTTGTCTGTCTTCAACCTTAAGTGGACCAGTTAGTCACTAATCACCCATTTTCACAAGGATACCACTTCAAACGAAATAAATGTTCACGAATTTTCATCTTATTAGTGTTGTGCTAAGTGACAAATAACAGAAGGATTCCAAGGATATGCTCATCCTGTTCCTATGTTCTAGGCCAGCTGATGTCAACATAAACGTCTAAAAGCCAAATTTCAGCTCCAGCCTCCAGGACATGGTAAGTTTAAGTACTAGCATGTCAATACGGTACAATTTTATACGGACAATGTCATTCTGGTGGTGGAACTGCATACAAGATTATCGCGTGTCTCGTTGTTGTTTGGTTTCATAGTTTTAAGGATATCGTACTTGACACGAACTAAATTTCGTCAATTCCTGACTATCCTGATGTACCCTGTGCGTTACGATGGATCCCTAATGCGGTGGATGCGAAGAGCCATTCCATTTAGGGTCACCACCACATACTGACCGTGACCCTAATAGTTTGTAACCGGATTGTAACGATAGATTACA
Organism: Neanura muscorum; assembly: GCA_019775825.1. NCBI lineage: Eukaryota > Metazoa > Arthropoda > Collembola > Poduromorpha > Neanuridae > Neanura > Neanura muscorum. Next base: position 938 of record JABASL010001307.1, read on the forward strand.
TTGAAATTACGTTGGAAATCGAATATACCATATTGGTATTTCCAATGGAAAGTATCGTTAGAGCAAATTCACGGTGCCACGGTGGTTGCACTGTTAACTGTGTTGACATAAAGAATCGCTTGAGTACCGTGGACAAAATTTGCTTCGTTGAGCAAGTTGAGCAAGTATTTTCTGCCAACTTACCGGCTTGGCCAATGACTCATTCTCATTTTACTCTGACCTGACCATAGGAAAAACTGCAACTTTAGCACACATTAACTACCTAATTATGACAAATGACACAATGCTGTGCTGATAATGATGATGGTGATTTTTTAAATTTTAGTCCTTTGACAACAATGAAAAAGTCAGTCTTCTTGAACGTCCTGTCTTCACTGTTTGCAAATACGTTAACATGATAGTTAACTTTGATTTATTTTGGTTATCTTTCATCTCAAAATGGGGATATGAAAACATGAAAAAGAGTTTGACTGATTGATTGATGTGTTTTGATGCTTTGATCTTCTGGATGGATGGATACGCTTGTTGAGTTGGCTACAAAAAGTTATATTAATTTTCCATTTAGATAGTTTAAATAATCGTAAAATGTAACAAGAGTATAATTACTATTCAAAGTTGGTTGCAGGATTTCCTGCTGACGTTGCAGCTATAAGAATATCGAACAATAACTTGACTCCATAATTATGCAATATCGCTCTAGTGTTACCGTTTTGATTAAAGAGTTTGGTAATAGTTAAGTGATAAATACTGTTATCGAAATAGCAATGTGTACTTAGGGTGTACTACAAATTATGATTCATTTTCAGTACAATCTTTTCCTCAGCGTTGATACATGAGACTGACGAATTGTTAAAATGTAAACTGATTTATTGTCGCCGCACTGGGAAATTACTGTGATATTCCTCTTTTTCTTCTTTATTTAGGGTCAAAGGTTACGAGTAGATGTGTCAAATCTAGCTGCCTCTTACTCATCAAGTTGATGACAATATTCAAACACACTTACTTGGACTATTTATTTCGTGCAAGTAAGCTATGAGTGCCATAAGTGAGATTAACAAAGTATGGATTCAAAAATTCCCTGGAAGTTCACTGCCAGACGCATGGGCAGAAGACGTCAAAACGAATTTATCAAAACACAAGAAGCGGGTTCTAGAATTGGAGGAAGAATTGAAACAGGAAAAAGTCTATGTAGAGTTTCTGGAAACTCTGTTAGCGGAGGTCGAGCAAGTGAATACACCTCAAGTGGCTGCGGCCGTTGCACAGACGCCAGAGTGCACGAATGGTGTGGGAACGACACAAGACATGGATGATGTTATCAAGGACACTTTAGAAAGGCGCTCAATTAGCCAATTTACATTTCCACAAATTGCCAATTGTTTACCAATTCAAGAGAATAGCAATGACACTCCACCGTTCTCTAATGAGGAACCTCCAAATGGCGCAGACTCTGAGGATGATTTATCCAAAAGGGAAGGAGATTTTTGTGCAGATGGAATTCAGAGATGCGGAGAAGGAGATGATACCATTGAGGAAAATGTGGATCGAGATCATTTTGTAACTGTAATTGAAGTGAATGGATTCCACAAGAAAGTTTCTTCGTCTTCTCCTAGTCAAAATTCCTCAGTTTCAGCGTCAGCCCCTACATCAATTTCTGAAGATCCCAAAAGACTGAAAAAAGTACCGCCACGTCCACCGCCCAAGCACACCAAGCGACCAGGTTCGGATACTAGCACAACACCAGCCGATAGCCAAACCCAACCATCGAGTTCAGCCATCCCTGAAGCAGAGGCAATTGACGCTGAGCAGCCGAAAGTGAATGGTGAGAATCGGCCAATTGTATTTGATTCCAGAAAACTTTCAACTGGATCCAAAATAGACGAAATTGTAGGTGAACCCAAACTTCCGGTTACATTCAGTCCATTGAAGAGATTTGAAGGTTCAAAATTACCACTACCGGGTAATTCTCAAGGGGCACAAGGTCAAGGTCAAACTGGAGAATCCGAGGTCAAAGGGCCAACGCAGGTTGACCTTCACCATCCTTATCTAAAGCAGCATTCCATGGACGAAAAGGAAGGACCACCAACACGTTCCAAAATTCTGGATTTAGTCAATAGAATGGAATCAAGTGGGAAGCTGGCGTCTGCTAAAGGTGAACCGCTCACGCCGCGACGGTCTTTTCGTAAACAGTTTCAAGGACCAGTTTATCATTCTGTCCCTGTTGAGCCCACAGTTTCAGATTATGTGGATCCATGTGATGCGGAATTTGATATGGCTGGAAATAATGATCAAATTTATGATAGTCCACCACCGGAAGAGGAAGATTTTATGATGGAGCATAACTTGGATTCACCACAAAATCGCTCAAAAACTAGTACACTGGATACACGAATTAGTGATATTCATCTGGATCCAACTAATTACTTGGATAATGAACCCATGTATGGTAAGTAGCTGGACAAATCGATTCGCTTATGCGTGAATAATTTTGAACCATAAAGATTTTGAAACGGTTTTTTTATACTACCCGTAGACACCGTGGCGCCGGATCAGGATGATGATTACGTCCTCCTATTGGAGGAAGGTAATCAAACAAGTTCTTCAGCAAATTCACTAAACAAGAAAGACAAAGAAGTAACAGCTGAGAATAATGATGTTGCAACAATTAAATCTCAGACTTCAGTTATTTCTGGTCAAAGTATTGCAACTACAACAAGTTCTGGAACGGCGTCAGACACTGAAGGAATTACTGGAAGTCCTTTGCCCGAATCTAGTCGAAAAGATCCCACTAAATGCTCTATTGCCAACTACGTTAACATCGACTATTTTCTCAGGTTGGAAAACAACGTTCTACAAGTTCATAAAAAACTCTTACATCGCCACACGTTACCGTTCAAATGCAATTACGTTTTTGTTTAGGTAGAAACTTGGATTTGAATTTTAGCGCTCATCGAACTTTTGATTTGAATTCTTAAATCATGGAATCAGCTCTGTGTTTGGTTTGAATTTTAGCGCCATGGAATTAGATTTCCCTTCCTTTCTGTGCCCTTTCCCAGATTCAAATTCTTGGTGGTGCCCAACCAATAATTCGAATTTGTTTTGAATTGCGAGTTTCAAGGTTCACGCGGATGGTGCAATCCATTTTGGCATATCAGCTGAATTACTTTTCAATTTGTAAACTGAAAATGGCGGGGATTTTCAATTTAGTTTTTCAAATGTTAATAATACCTATTGACGTATGTTTTTAGTAACCCAGGACGAAAAGATTCTCAGTATTCCGGAGAATCTGACGACGATGAAGAGCCTTCTCTCCAGCGTTCAGCTTCCTTACAAGCCGACTCTGAAATTCAAATTGATACCCCAATTGACGAATTTAGTATGGACTCGGGTAGGTTCAAACTTCCTTTGAACAACTAGTTCGTCAAAGTTCAGCTTTAAACTAAAGATAACACACCGGGATTAACTTAAGGATTAATTAAAATTTAATTGCAATACTTGGAATTAGATTAGAGTTTCCTGGTACTCACAATCAGGGGAGTTCTCGGAATTGATAACTTGATAACGAAAATATTTATCCGAATGCTATTTTTATTGTAAATGATTTCGTAGGCGTTTTTGCTGGTGGCTCTGAATCTTCTCCCGGAATTTTCGGTTCTGTTTCTACTTCCCCGGGGGGCAGCAGTCGAATGGGTAACTGCGAATCCACGACGATGACGGCAGCGGACCATGAGAAATTGGCACGCTTTCGATACTTGTTAACCAACATTGCGGAGAGTGAAGGGTCATATGTCGAAGTTCTTCACGTTCTCTTGCAATACATGAAAGCTTTGAAAGCAACGCTAGGGACGTCGAAACCAGTCATGTCGCAAGATGAATTCAGTATCATCTTCTACAAAATTCCAGAACTATATGAACTTCATCAAAAGTTTTGGGGCGGACTCAAGGACAAGTCTGGGACGAGTGTTGGAAAACATTTCAAAATTTTGGTAACTTTAGTTAAACCTCAATTATAAAATAAAAGTTCAATTTATCAGCGAGCTTTAAAAAATCTAATCTTCCCTTGTCTTTTTAGGCTCGAAGTATTTGGGTGTATGGAGCCTTCCTACAGAACTATTCGAGAGCTGTGGAGACAGTTCGAAAATGCAGTCAAAATAATGCAGAATTTTGTGAAATTGCAAAAAATATTCGACTGAAACCGCTGCAAAACCAAGCAGTGAGCCTTGAAACACTACTTTATTCACCAGTTTCTCGTGTTCAGAAGAATACTGAAATTATTCAGGTAATGAAGTGTTTTTAATTTAAAATCACTACAATTGTATTATGGTTACGATAATCCAAATTAATTATTTTAATTGCGGTTCACAAATAGGATCTGCTGAAATATCTCCCCGTGGGTCATCCAGACGAAGTTACCCTTCGAGCTGCCCTGAAAGAGTTTCAATCCTTTCTCACAGAGTTCAAAATGATTCAGCCCGAACAGTTGTTCCAGGGACAAGATCGTAACTCACGACATTTGGTCAAAAATTCTTTCATTGTGGAATTGTCCGAAGGCCATCGGAAGTTGAGACACATTTTTCTGTTCAATGATGTCTTTGTCTGTGCAAAGTACAAGGTCAGATTTTTTTTTAATATAGCTAAGCAGTTAACAGTGGCTATGAGTTATGACCGGCTATCTTTGACCACTACCTTTTTATTAACGTGTGATTAACTGTTGTTATTTTTCTTTGTTGTGACAGTCTACTGGAAAATCCGAAAAGTTTACATTTGAGCTCAAATGGTACATTCCAGTAGGGGAGTGTTCAGTTCTGGAGGAAAATTCCGAGCCTAAGGAATCTACTGTCGTCAATTTGGTAGCTTTACGTTCTCAAGCCTCAACCGTACGTGACCAAATTAAGCGTCAGACAAGTCGGGACGATCCGAAGGTAACGGATATAAGCCTAAAGTTACTGGGGTACGTCTAAATGTTACGTTGTCACGAAAGTGCCATTCACTCACCCCACTTATGCGTGATAACATAATGTACGGGCGTTTCGCAGTGGTTTACCACTCAGGCATAATAAAACATTTAATTGTTAATTTGCACTTACAGAAAGCTAAAGCTGAGAAGCAACGTAAGAAACTAGCAGAGCTAGAAGCCCAACTGGTTTTGGCCTCTCCTAATCTAGTGTTCAAAATGAAGGCTGGAACAGGCCGTGCCTACACGTTCTTTCTCTCTTCTGAGTATGAGCGAAGTCAATGGGTGGATGCAATTGATGTTTTGAAGGCTCGTCAACCAACTACTTCCCAGTTGAGCATGCAGGAAATGCAGAATTGGCTGACTTCCTGCAGAAAACATCTCAAAACAAATATGGGTTCGTATCTACTTAGAAGTGGGCATGACGAAAACCTACTTGTTGGAGATCTGTACATTCTCATTGAACAACTGAAGGGAATTCAACGAAGTGCGGGTAAGGGACAGCAGGCAGATTCACAACCAGGCACGTCATAATCTAACAATCCTGGTGTAAGAAATCAAAATCTAAGAAAGCGTCGGCTTTAATGTTATGGCTTAAGCTAAATATCAGGGTGGTTTTAGGTTTTAAGTTCTGTTACATTATTTTTCTTAGATATTTTCAGAGATTTTGATTCTTAGATTATGAAGTGGAACCTATTCAAAATTGGGTATTTGTGTATTGACCTTAAGCATTTGAAAAGTTGTCATGTTTAGTATTAACTCTTGTAACCTTACTTTGTTTTGTGATCTTTACAGATTTATATATTTGTATTGAAGTTGATTCTTATGGTCACTTCTTTCGGAAGGCTAAAACAAAGATGGTTTGTGAGAGCATTGCACCCTGCTGGAATCAGGATTTTACTATTGAATTGGAAGGAGCTCAAAATCTACGTATTTTGCTCTACGAAGATCACCAGCGGCAAGGCACACTAATTAGAGCCAAAACTACTATTGAGGTGAGTTTAGGACTGTAATTTGACTAGGTCTCATTTTAAATAATTTTTTAAATATTACTCCTGGCTGTTAGCGTTTTACCCCAGTAGCCCCAGTTCATTCCTAATTAATTTCTCGTGTGATTTAGCTCAACAAATCCTGGCTGGCAGCTACAATGACAGAAAGGAAAATTGACCTCCAAGAATACGTGTTGACATTATTTACGAAATTCACACCTTCAGAAATGACTATTAGACGAGTTCCTACTGCAAAGCCATCAGGACTTTTTGGAGCAAAAATTACTCAAGTTTGCAAGTAAGCAAGTGGGAAAAGCTAAAACAACCAATCACGCTAAGGCTACAGTAGCCCGAATATCTAACTTTGCAACTATAAATTATTTAATTATAATTAAACTAGTTCGTCAATTCGATCCAATCAGTGCGGCTTGAAAAATCGTTGCGGCTCATATTGTAAAATCTCTTATGAATGTTTCTAGACGGGAAAAACGACAAGTTCCATTTATCCTGACAAGTTGTTTGCGTGAAGTGGAAAGACGAGGAATTAATGAAGTCGGAATTTATCGAGTGTCTGGATCTACCTCAGATGTTTCTAGACTGAAAAAGGCTTTCGAGACAAGTACGCAACAGATGATACAAAATTATGATGATAAACTTATATAAATAATTGATAGCGTTAGCACGCATTCTAATGCTTATTAGAACAAGTATTTGCTAAAGTTACATGAACTATTTGAACATTCAAACACTCTGTGAATGGTTACAGACTGTTATGAAGCAGAACAACTGCTAAAGGAAGTTGACATCCATTCCGTGACAGGAATATTGAAATTATACATGAGAGAACTTCCAGAAGCTTTGTTCACGGATGAATTGTACCCTCGATTCTTTGAGGCTTTCAACCAATCAGATCAAGAGATGAAAAAGAGAATTCTACTTCAGCTTTTTTCTACACTCCCACCCATCAACCAACATATTATTCTTTCGCTCTTGGATCACATGGTTAGGTAAGTTGACTTGGAATGACCTTTATAAGTTCATCTCACCTCAACTTGACACGCTTTTGCAAAACGATGTTTTAGCAAAAAAAAAAAAAGATGTTTTAGCAAAAAAAAACTGTCAAATGCAGAAGCATCTTAATAAGTCAAAACCAAAAAACAAACTTGCGATTTTCTAACATAAACGGTGGTAGCTATCAAAACTCAATTCTTGCCAGAATTGGCTTTTGTCTGTGTTTTTAGTTTATGAATATAAATTATTAGATTATTATGATATTAGTTTATTTTTAATTATGTGATTTTGTATTTGTTTGTTTTGCAGAGTAAACAAACACGAGAATCACAACAAGATGTCTTTGCATAACATTGCAACAGTTTTTGGTCCAACACTTCTGCGCCCTGGAGCAAAGAACGAATCCAATGTAAGCCTAGATCTTCTTGCGGCTGGAACAGTAGATGTAATGGCGCAAGCTGGTATTTTATACTTTTTTCTAACACGTCGCGCAAGCGGAGAACCAATGCAGCTACTACCCGCTCCAATTCATTAACTCAGATTCCAAATATTCAGATTACAACTAGAATGTAACCTCTTGGACTTCTTGACTGAGGCCTACAGTGCCAATTCCAATTAACAAAACGTCCTTCCAATTGTACAATTTTTGTCCAAAACGTTTAAATAAGTGTTTCTCAATTAATAATCCGACCAAGATGTACGTCTCGTCGTGTATCTCTTGCCAATTCAAAAAAAAAGGGAAGAAAACAGAAAACCAATTTTTTTGTGTCGTGAAAACAAGACTTGTTAAAATTCGGTGCCTTCCATGTCATTGTTAACTGCATGAACTCAAAAATTTTACAGAGGAAAAACGTATTTGCCAGTTGTCATTGGAAATTACCAATTACGAAATTTTTTTTTCGAAATTCTTCCAAATTAATTGCTCTCGGGGAAATGGCAAACGTCTGTGTATAATGTATATTCTTGTAATTGTACCCTGTCATTCATATAGACAAAGAGTTAGTCATTAGTTTTTAGAAAAAGTATTAGGAAAAGCTTAATTTTTAGAAAACGTAGTTTTTAGAAAGATTTCAAATGGTTTTTAGATTGAACACAAGCTAGTCTCTTTGATTATAGAATGTAGTCTAATTAATTACTCGCTCGCTGGACAGGGATCAACTTCAACCCTCTCACTTATTATTGTAGCGAATTTTTACCATTTTCTGAAAGAAAAGTTACTGTTACCCACTGCTAACCGTTATTGCTATGTAACCCATTATTAGGTTATCGATTGTAACCACTATTAGGTTACTGAGGAGTCAAAAAGTATCACGTGGGGGTATGTAATCTTGTAACCTTTTGTAATGAATTATAGTGTAAGGTAGGCCTTAATTCCTTTTGGGTGTTTGTGGTTTGAACTGTTTGGCAAAACTACTTAAGGTGTGCCATTGTTTTTTAAACTTTTTAAAAATTTGTTTTTAACTTTTTTCCCATTGATACCGAGAACCTTGTTTTATAATTTCTGGGTTTAGAAATAACCTAATTTATAAACCGAACGTGTTGGGTGGGACACAGACTTGGATGCAGCTAGACAAAATGGCGTCTGGTGCTTTACCTTCTAAATATTTCTGTGATAGGATTTTAAGACAAAGAATTCTTATGAATTAGTATCTTAATCATTTTTGTTACATTTTTTCCCCACTTTGTTCCTCTTTTTAATTAACCAATTAAATTAGTTAATTAGCAGGGAGTTGAGTAGCTCAGTCATCAGTACTTTCCCCCAAACGTACATGATATCTATTAAATTAGTTACGAACTCCGTAGCACGTATAAAATCGTTTTGTTTTTACTCCTTATGTAATACAGAGTAAGGTTTTATTTAAGTAGTTTCGAAAACAATAAACACGTATTCCCTAAAACTTGGTTTACAAGCTGAGACATAAATTCTAGATTTTCGTTAGCGTTTCCTTCAATTTTCCCTATATGCCCTTAAGTTATAAATTGCATTGTTCGTTACTCACCGAGAGATCACAATTTAGATGGAAATTACACGCGCTTCTTTACAGTCTTTCCATCCAAGTAGCTAGAGTAGTCAGGCATAGCCTCAGCCTGTTTCAGTCGCTGAATTGCTCGGAAATTGCGAATGGAAAGTATGAAGAGAGCACAGTTGAAGAGATATGTAGAAATACAGACGACACAAAGGTCTTCCAACACGTAGAACAAAATATAACCTAAGTAGGCGGAGATTATAAGTGAGGAAATCGTCAATACCAGATAAATCTTGGCGAAGAGCTGGGCTGGATAAAGGCCTAGCGAAATTAAATTGTCGATTAACACTCTAATTGTCCAATTGTTAGCTGTAGACGTATACCGTGTGGTCAACTGCTAACTAATTTTTGAATGATCGCCCCTACCCCTCCTATGGGATGGAGAACTGAGACGGTGAGGGGGAAAATTTTGAAATTAAAGTTAGCAGTAGACTACACACACGGTAGCCACATAATATACACACATACGAGATATTGACTTACTAAAAGCTGCAGTTGCAGCATAGAATATTAAGCCGTAGAAGCCATTAGACTGATAGATGGGACTAGTTTCTCCGAAGATGTAACCAAGGATCCCAAATCCTTTGCTGTAGCTACACAAAATAAGTTAAAAATTTACTTGAATTCAAATTCCTTAATTGCAATTAGTACTTCCCTGGCCGTTTACTTTACTTACAAAGATGTTAATACGTTAGAGCAACTAATGGCCTTTGAAATATCACAGAGAGCAACGTAGGATGGGTCAGCCGTTTTCGCATCGCTGACCAAAATGGAATAGTAAGAGCATGCAAGACCAAGAACCGAAACGATTAAAGCGTACTTCCGACAGGATCGAAACGTTCGAATTGCTTCTTTCTCCATTTTCAGATCTTTTCAGTAATGATGACACAAAAGTACGGCACACTCTCGATTGGTTAGCAGAGTACTCGAAATCTTAGAGAAACATTAATCAATTCACGTCACGCATCATTCCATGGTTAGTAATGAGTCAATTATTTAAATATTAATGAATTAAACAACTTTACATTATTATCGATGACACCGACTATAGGCAGGACCTTTGCTTCACTTAACTTCCGGATTCCGATTGAGAACTGGAAACAGCTGTTCACTGCACTACAAACCAGAACAGATGAGAAGATGAGAGATGTTTACAATTTTGAACGTCACCTATGCTACGTAGGATCGGAATAAACATGACAGTACTTGCCTCTGAGTGACCTTGACAGGTGAGTCTTTCTTCGCCACTGATGACCTTGGTATCTAAATTAGTGACCTGAGTGACCGCCCGACGTCCGTATCGACTCGGGATACAACTCAAAGAACAATTTCTTCCAAGATGCTAATCACGCTAAGAGAGAAAGAAATTCTAGATAAACCGCGTCGAAATCCTTCACAGGTAAAACATTACCAAATATCAGGTAATTTTATGGCAATAATTTTTAAAATAATATAATAAATAATGGTAAATAAACTCATACAAGTACTG
>JABASL010001308.1:0-11402 GCA_019775825.1 Neanura muscorum
GTGTGAGGCGACGGCTGGACTCGAACCACCGCCCACTCCTGGATAGGGTGATAACCTATCCACTTGGACTACGAGACCGGAGTGAAAGTTGTTGATTTTGAAAATTCCGTGTCAGGGAAAATTTAAAAGTAGACTACACTTACCTTGCCTTCTAAACGAAAGTGACAGAGTATAGAATTGGTAAGAGTTTTAATTACAAATGTAAATGAGTGAGTGAGTGGTGGGAGAAAGTTCAAAAATGAGCGCGTAAAATGCAAATTTTTGAAAGTGAAAGTAGTGAAAGTAAAATAATGGTGAGAGAAAGATAATGCTTTTTACTTTTTATCCGTCGAGTGCAGAAAGCAAAGGTAGAGAAAGGTGAGCAGGAGGAAATGAAGATAGAATACCTGAAATTTTTCACTTTTCCCGCTCCTTTCTCTTCCTCGTACTACTTTCACTTTTTTGTCCATTTTTCACTTTTTTCCAAATAATAAATTAGATTAGACTTCTCCTTTGTCTTCCTTCCGTCAACTTTGGACTGAGGCCCAAATTTTTTTTTATAGTTTTAAGTAAAATTTTGTCTTTTTTTTTTTTTAAAATACCAAAACTTTAAAAAAAAACTTTAACCTAAACTTTTAACTTTTACAAATTTGTATCATTAATAAACATTAAATTCCATTAAATTTTCATAAAACTTTTGTTTTTAAAACTTTTAATCAATAATTAAAAGATGTTCACTTTATTTCAATTTTCGCTTAACAAGCCTTTAAAGGCTGTCAAATTTTTGATTATCAACGAAGGCACAGTCTCCGAAAACAAAAGCAACCTAAAATGTATGAAATCCTTCCTGTATGACATCCTGTATGAAATCCTGTATGAAATCCTGTATCAAATCCGGTATGAAATCCTGTATGAAAATCCTGTACGAAATCCTGTATGAAATCCGGTATGAAATCCTGTATGAAATCATGCATTAAATCCTGTTTGAAGTCCAGTATGAAATCCTCTATGAAATTCTTTCCGCGTGAAATCCTGTATGAAATCCTTACTCTATGAAATCTTTCCTGCTTGAAATCCTGTATGAAATGCTTACTCTATAAAATCCTTCCTGTATGAACAATTTCACAAATTTAACCACACCATTTTCCATATTTTTACACAAAATTTGTCGAAAAAATATTGAACTTCTTCAGAAAATTCACTGTTAGACATTTAAAGCATACAAAAATGGGTTCAAAAAAATATGTTCAAGTCAAAATTGATTTTAAATTTTCAAACCTGGGGGTTTTCTTGAACAAGGTTTGTTTCAAGTGAAAGTGGTGGAAAAAACCGGCATGCANATACAAAAATGGGTTCAAAAAAATATGTTCAAGTCAAAATTGATTTTAAATTTTCAAACCTGGGGGTTTTCTTGAACAAGGTTTGTTTCAAGTGAAAGTGGTGGAAAAAACCGGCATGCAAAATGTCCACAATTTTCTGGTTAACCAATTTATAGTAGCAAATTTGAGCTTATTTATGCGTACCCTCTAACCCTAAACAACCCTAAACCTAAACAAACTCTCAAACGGATTGACTTTTTGCAAAACGATTTGGAGGGACAGTTTCTAAGGGTCAAATTTTTTGTTTTCACAAGGCTCCACCTTCAGGGACTACCCCTCCAAGGGACCTCAAATGTGAGCTCTATATGGGGACACTATAATGGAGAGCGTGACCTCTGCGAAATTTTTATAGCTTATTTTAGTGATCGTGTATGCTTCTATGGGCCTAGGGCCCTTGTAAAGGCCCAACAAACTTTTGAGAGCGCCAAAACCCGACCTGACACCCTTTACCCAAAAGTCATAAGAAAGGGTTTTAAGGGCTATCAAACTACTTCGTACTCCAATAATAGTTTCGAGGGACGTTAAGGGGTCCCTCGAATGGGTCCCTAAAATGTGTCAAATCTTGACACACCATACCGCTCTGTTTTATGCGGTATAGTGCCTATGAAATTGTCAATGTAAAATTAATTTGTGTGCCTACCCTGTATGAAAATGTCTCGACTGCTGGAGTTGTTCAAAGTTTCAGGAGTAGGGAGACAGAGACTTTATCATTCACTTTATTTGAAGAAAGTTTGAGTAACAATTTGCATGGAAACAATACAAAGTTATCTCACTTCAAATTGAGCATATACTCCTTCCTTCTCCCGTTTGCATGGTGACAAGACTATATCCCATCTTTTATGTGAGGCGGAAATTTCAAAAAATAAAATCCCGCCATGGAAAACTTTCTCTTTTGAGAGCCTTAAGGAGATATAATAGTACAGTATAATGGTACAGGGCTTTTACAAATGTGTGTCCAACTTTCTCCGTTTTCTTTTTCTAAATCATTTTTGCGAGCAAGTAGAAATTGCAGGCCACCATATTTTTTCGAGTGATTGAAACCTTGGTTCAGATCAATTCTCGTTTTTCTCGACTTCAAAAAAAGAGAAAGCGGAGAAAGATTGCACCAAAAATTTTGTAAGGTACTTTGGCATTGTGCACTTTTCCCTTGAGTTAATGCTCAAGTATCTTTCAATAAACCTTTCGCCCGTAAATAATCCCTTTCCCAAAAACAATTCCCTTATGCTATCAACCTTTTATTTTAACACAATCTCAATGGCCTTCTTTATGAGCAACACTTTATAAACACTTTTACACGAAAAAGAATACGTTCCGAGCTCTCAAGATACGTATTATGAGGTGCTAAAGACACAAAAACACATTGTTTTGCACTAAAAACAAGAAATTTCCGCTCTGACATTTTACTTTCCCCATTTTCTCCACTCATTTTTTTATACAAATAAAAATCACAACTTTTACAAATAAAATTCTTGACACTTTGCTGAAAATTTTAGAAAAATTAATCATATTGTTGGGCGCCATTTAAAAAAGTTGTACGATTCTGATCCCATTAAACTGTAACCGAAGTGCTGTGCTCTGTGTATGTATGTAATTTTGATGAAGGGGTGTTTCCACCACACCGGTCAGGCCGCAATCGGGCCCATTGCAGTAACTCCATTTGAAAATGTGCTATGCGGCGTACCATCTACAATCAATGGTCGTTTGGGTTTTCTAGCTAAATTTTGACCAGCTCTTATGGTGACCGTGACCTGACCTTAAAATTTGAAATAAAAAAATTCATCTTTGACCTCATTTTTTTATGTTCAGGTTTCCTGGCTTCGTCATCGCGACACGCACTTGCTAGCTTCTGGCGTTGATGCATATACAGCTGATGGACGATTTCGAGCCTTTCAAAGTCCTGGAAATACTTGGGGCCTACGTATAAGTAACACGAAATCTTCGGACAGTGGAGTCTATGGTAAGCCCTTCTGTCACTATGTTCGTTGACCTTTGACCTCTAAAGCTTTTTACTCCTGTTGACAGCTCGGTTATAGTGCTGTTCTTAAATTTAAGGGGTTATTAGAAGCTGGTGGTTGAACCTTGCAAGTTTAGCTGTTATCTCAGGGTGGTCCGCTGACTTTAGAGTTGACCTCAAACGTGTCCCTGAACCCTGGCTTCTGACCTTTAACCTTGATTTTATTAGCGTCTGACTTTCAAGACTTAAATAATCATTTAAACTTTGTTACATAAAGCCTAAGTGTAATGATTTTTGATTTTTCAGAATGTCAAATCTCAACAACTCCTCCTATTCCAGCCTTCACGTTCTTATTCGTTGTTGGTAAGTTTTGCAAAATCGTTTTCCAAAATAAGTTGTCGAATTTAGGAAACCAGTTTCAAAAGTTTCTCCCGTCTTGATCGTAGTTCATTGAATCTCAACCAAAAGTTTGAGAAATAGTGTGTGTATTACCAAGAATCTTTGACTGTAGGCGGGAAGTTTAAAAAGTGAAAAAGTCAAGACTATATTTTTGTGCAGTCTATACTTTTAGGACGACTGAAAGTTCAAGATATAAAATTCCAAAGATTGTGAAAGTAGAGTTAGTGCTTTCTTGGGAAGAACTGTACAGTGTGAGTTCAAATTTTTTTTTCTCCAAATTTTCAAGAAACGCCGGCTTTCTCTAGCTAAAACCTTTAAATAAAATTACTCTGCATAACAAAAGTCCCTTTTTGTTTAATGTAACTTTCCCTTGAAAATCTATCTAATCAAAATCTACTTTTTGCAGCAAAACCTGATTTTCTGTGTTAATCGACTTTCTCCTCGGTTATTCGGCTTTCGAAAAATCGCTTTTCTTCACGAAAAATACCCTTCTCATAAATCGACTTCCTTCCGCGCTAAACGATTTTCTCCTTCAAAACTGTCTTTCCCCGAGGAAAATCGTATTCTGAGCTAGTTAACTTTCTGCTGTGAAAACACTTTTCCCTGCAAAAGTCGGCTTTCTCCTGTTAAAATTGCTTACTCCCGGTAAATTCGACTTTCTCCTGTGAAAATTACCTTTCTCCCGGTAAATTCGACTTTCTCCTGTGAAAATTACTTTTCTCCCGGAAAATCCGACTTCGCCCTGTGAAAATTGCCTTTCTCCCGGGAAATCCGACTTTCTCCTTTTAAAATTACTGACTCCCGGTAAATTCGACTTTCTCCTGTGAAAATTACCTTTCTCCCGGAAAATCCGACTTCGTTCTGTGAAAATTGCTTTTCTCCCGGGAAATCCGACTTTCTCCTGTTAAAATTAATGACTCCCGGTAAATTCGACTTTCTCCTGGGAAAATTACTTTTCTCCCGAGAAATCCGACTTTCTCCTGTGAAAATTGCCTTTCTCCCGGAAAACCAACTTTCTCATCCGATAATTCTCTTTCTTACGGCTTTGAGGAGTTTCTGCTGCAAAAGTTGACGCGACCCTATGAAAACCGCCCGTCTCCTGTGAAAATTGTCTTTCTCCATGGAAAACCAAATTTCTCCAGGGAAAATTGACCATATTCTGTTAAAATTGCCTTTCTCTTTATATTCATATCTTCTAGAAACTTTTCCTAATACTGTGAAAATTTGATAATCGTTTCTTCTTGACATACAAAAAATTGCATATAAAAATAACAAGAAAATTTCAATACTTGGTGAAAATCCGCGTAAAAGGTCCTATTCAAATATTTGACGGATGTTGTACGTTTTTGGCGTAGTGCCCGTTAAAATCGGAGTAAAGAAGGGACTGGTGGGAGTGTCTTTGACCTGACTCGTAGATTTTTATGTGCCAATAAGTTACTTCCCTTTTGTAATATGCTACCTACTGGAAGAATGGAAAGGGATTTATGAGACTTATGACTTTTTAAATAATAACTACACAATGGGATTCACATTTAAATGTAGAAAAGGAGAGAGTAGCCGGAACTCATCTCATCTCTTTAAGTACTTTCTTCCTTTAACTTCACTTTCTAAGAAACATTTCTTTCCTCTGAATATATTTCTTCAAATATTTTTTAGATTTTATAAGACTTTCTCCATTATTCCCATTCGAAAAGACAAATCGTTCTCATGATGGTTTTTATGAACTCAGGCCAAAGGTTTTTTCCTGTAAGGAATGAATTATTACCCAGAAATTAATAATTCTTGCAATGAAGATCATCTTCAAGGGTCTTGCTCCTCTCGCGCGAACACCTTGAGGCCAAATATTTCAAAATATTCAAAAATATATACACACTCCCTAAGAAATATTGAAAAAATATTGCAGAAAATATTAATATTTTTGCTACTATATTTTGCAAACTCACAAATCAAAATTTTCGCCCATAATAAATACAAGATGAATGATATTTTTGTACAGTGATTTTTTAAAGGTTGGCCAACTTTCACCAACTTTCACTTTCCAAATTTCAACCCAAATTTGAAGTTTTCAAATTTGGCCAACTTTCACCTACTTTTACTGTCCAAATTGCACCGCAAAAGTTTGCAAATTTGGCCAACTTTCACCTACTTTCATTCTCCAAATTTCACTCCTCCAAAGTTGGGGTTTGCATATTTGCCCAACTTTCACTTACGTTTACTTTCCAAATTTCATACCAAATTTGAGGTTTGCAAATTTGGCCAACTTTCACCTACTTTCACTCTCCAAACTTCACTCCCCCAAAGTTGGGGTTTGTATATCTCCCCAACTTTCACCTACTTTTACTTTCCAAATTTCACCCCAAATTTGAGGTTTGCAAATTTGGCCAACTTTCACCTACTTTCACTCTCCAAATTTCACTCCCCCAAAGTTGGGGTTTTGCATATTTGCCTAACATTCACCTACTTTCACTTTCCAAATTTCATCCCAAATTTGAGGTTTGGAAATTTGGGCAAGTTTACCATTCAAATTTCACCCCAAATTTTAATTTTAAAGATTTCAAAACTTTTTGAACATTTTTATAAAGCAATTATTTCTGCCCGCTGTTCTTGCCATTTGACCTCTGACTTTTGGTTGAAGGTCAGCAATTGACTTTTCCGGTTTTCTTGTTATAACTTTAAGCCTCTCTTTTTCTTCAGAAATCCTTTTGGTTTCCGTAACTCGTTCTAATTTATGAGCCTTGATTTCTTAGAAAAGCTTCGATTCCAATACAAGAAGCACGTCCGCCTTAGCCTTAATATTTATCTCTACAATTTTGTCATGTATCGCGTCGACGCCATTTTTTAGCACAAACGGAAACTTCTTATTGGTTCCCAAAATCTTTGTCTCCCAAAACTTTTTTGTTGATCTACCAATCGGGATTTCGGAAAAAACGCGTTAGCTATTTTTTTTCTAACTCAACTGCCCTACATTTTGATGACATTTCAGTGTAGAACTTAACTCTCAAAACTAAAAGTGGTAATACCTCCTTTTGGTCATAAAAATAGGCAAAGAGATGAAATATTTTTCATATTACTTTTTTTTCTTTTTCCTCATGTTCTTAAGGGCCTACTTTTTCGAGTAGCCCTTCAAATCATGAAGAAAACTTACCCTTAAAGACCAAACTTTTTCTTCGATTGTCATTAAGTTTTCGATGAAATAAAGAAGAAAATGGTTTGGACCAAGCCTTGCCCTTAAGTCCAAGATTATTGGCTCTTCGAAGAATCTTGTTCCAAAAATAAGTCATCAATTTCTATACTTTTTATTTCTAATAAATTTCATCATTTCTCATAAATTTCTAATAACTTTTTTTCAATTCGTGGCGGCAAAAAAAAAAGTTTAACTCATTTCATAAATGGAACTCATTTTGTCATTTACTCTTGCATTTTGAAAAAAAAATACAAGTTATAAGGCAAGGTTTGCAAATATTTTTAACCAAGCTAAACAAGCCCGCCCTAGGATGGGCTGGATACACTAAAAGTGTAATTCGTGTGCCAGTGTCCATCCCGCCCTAGAAATGGCTTGTTTGGCTGGTGTAAATAAGGGTTAAATATCATGTAGGTTTTGTAAGGGTAGCCCGCTCCCCCGTTGTTTGAGGCCCCGTATTTTGGTTCAGCACGTTTGGTCGCGTTAGTTGGGCAGGGAGCACGGTTTAATGAAGTTTTTTTAAAGGTTGAGAATATGCAAATGAGTTTTTTGCTCCCTCAGCTATTTCTAATGGAATTACTTTTTTTTATTGTCAAAATTTTAGAAAATTTTGATAAAAATATAAGAAAATTTTTACAGAAATTTTACCCATACTTTTCATAGTTTATAAATTGAAGTTTCCCAGTTTTCAAAAGTTGATCATTTCAAATAGGAGGAAAAGTGAAAGTAAGGAGAAAGCAAAGGATGGGTGTGGAGGGAATTTTAAATTTGGGAAAATGTCGGATCTAATGTTCCTTCTTTTTTCTTATACCCAAGCCGACAGAGCTCGTTGATCTCGTCCTAGTTCCGATTTCCGGTTGAAAGTAAACCTAAACCCTAGGCTCACACACACACATGTTTTCGGCTTCACTTTCTTTTGACTACAAGCGGAAATGAAAAAAAAAGTGAACGGAGTTGAACTTTACCCAATCACCAGATTTTTCCTTAGCTTTCATCTCTCCGTTTTTTATGGAAAGTGCGTGAGTAAGTTTTGTTATCAAAAGAGAAAGCAGATTGGAACACGTTCTTCTACCAAAAGACCTCAACTTAAATACTTTATGACCTCTGAACGCTAAGCACTAACTTATCCTATTACTTTACCCAAAATTAATTTTAACTAATTTATAAACTCAATTCCAACCAATTTTTTCAAAAAATATATCCCACCAAAACTCTCGTCAAGACTCCCACCAAAAATACAAAAAAAACGGTTTAAAAAGACAACATAAACGGCATCTACAGCAAAAAAAAAATGAATACGTGCCTGTACGCACACGCGGCAGCCACGCAGCGGGTTTTAAAGAAAGCGATTTTGTATTTCAGAGTTCGGTTTTTTTTTCTGGCGGTAAATAGCCAACTCAAATTGGGCAACAGGTCATGGATTCCAGCTCCAGGTGGATTAGGTTCTGAAAGATAGAATTAACTCCTGGCTTAATTAGCTGCTGTTGGTACGGACCTTTACCATCCGGTGAAAGTATTTGTCGACTTTCACCGTCAGGTAAAAAAATTAATCTCTCCAGAAAACTGTACTGTATTGGCGTACCCACATGAGGTCAAAAGCTTCAATTTAAGGTCATGTAAAGGTTAAAAAAATTAAAATTAAAATGTAAAGGTTAAATGTTAAAAAACTGGGTCAGCACCTGACCTGACGTTGGTCAGGTCAGGTGCTGACCCAGTTTTTTAAGCCATACTGGAAGGATTTGAAATATGACTTCTTAGCGCAACACAGTGTACAATATGTTCAGAAATATCTGAAATGTGGGAAATATTTAGAAATATTTAACTTTCTCTGCTTTCTCTTTTTTGGTTTCAGAGAAAAGGGGAATTAAGTATTCAGGATAACGACCAAAAAAATTCTAAATGGTAAATTCAGATTCGAATACGTCTGGTACAGTTCCGCCGATTTGAAAAAAGGAAGAGAAAGTTGGAGAAATTTTTTGCACGCCCTGTATGTTGCTTTCTCCAATTTGGAAATGATTAAACGCCATTTTTGTTTTCTTCATTTTCTTTTTCATTTTCTCGAGCCCACCCAAAAATTCTCTTGAGATTGTACGATTAACACGTAGTTTCTCCTATTGTTTAAATTAACGTCAACAGAAGGGGGGAGGGCGTGCCTTTTTGGGGTTCAATTTTTGAAATGGATTACTTCCCGCCGTTAACCAAGGATTTCCTTTCCCTTTTCATGCCTTGTCTCAATTTGCCTCAAAACGGAGTCGAATACTCAGCAGGAGGGGGGAGAAACGTTTTTTTTCCTTTGTTGTGTTACACCATAGGAAGTATACCTTTGTGAATCAACAGGAGCCTGTGTACCTAACTTTGAATTCCCAGAAGCTCTATTTTGAACAGCGTTCTTGTAAAACCAAAAATACTTTTTTCTGTTTTTGTGAAATGTCGCCTTGTCGCCGTCACTCTGTCGTTGTCTGTCGTCGTCCCCCTTTCTACCTCAATTATTGAGATTGAAAAGGCGTTTCAGGTTACAATGCTATAATTTGTTCCCTTTACAAAAAAAAAAAGGGTTTTGTAACTGTGTATTGAGAAACGTTGGCGGCAGTGGGGCGGAATTCCCAAAGTTCCTTCTGCACTGAAATGTCGCCTTGATTGACATAAAGGAGGACGCAGAAGAGCAAATCAAAGTAAAAGAAGAGAAAAGCGGGAAAAGTGTGAGAAAGTCACAAAAACTAACGCTTCAATGAAGTCTCTCTGAGGAAAGTGTCAGTGAAAAGGAAGTTTTTCAGTGAAGAAGAAAAAAGAATAAGGATTTTGATGACGTTGGGATTCGTTCCAGCGAAGTGAAACAATTGAACTGGAAACTTTTACCACTACCCCCACTATACCCACGCACAAAAAGTTAGACTAGCCCTGTCAATGCTCTTTTTAGTGGAAAGTTTAAGATAAACTAAGATACTGTAAGTTAAAACATGGCGCTTGACCTAAGGGCCAGGTCAACAAGGGTCACCTTTCAAAAGCCTTCAAGATAATTCAATTCCTTGAATTCAAATGGCCAATGACCTTGTGCTTGACCTTTAAAACATTGCCCTTATACTGCAGAATAATTTTTTGAAATTTTTTTTTAAAAAACCAACTAAAATTTTTTCAAAAATTTTAGTTGGTACTAGGTTTAGGTTTAGGTTTAGTTAACCTAAGCCCAAACATTCAAAGTCGTTCCAAGTCGTTCAAAATTTGTGGCATTTTTGCAACGGTTTTTTCAAAATTTTGTTCAACTTTCTCCACTTTCTCTTTTTTATTCCGTTTTTCACAAAAACTGCAAACGAGATAAGTTAATCACAACGTAAACATCATAAACACATCGCTAACGTTCTATCGACGGGCCTATTGTTCTAAATTGTAAAATTCAGAAATTTTGTGTCCAGTTTCTCAGAAAGGCGAAAAAAGAGAAAGCAGAGAAAGTTGAGCACGCTTTAAAAACACCAGCTAATGCAAATTTTTGAATTTTGGTGGTCTTCTGTTTTTAGTGACGCCAAAAATAGTTTTTTATTTATTCCTTTTGAAACATCAGTTTTTTGTAACATCCCTTTGAAAATTCTATTTGAGTGACTAGACTTACGGGTTGTCATTTGTTATAAATATTTGAGGAAATGAGGCTCTTTTTTAATGGACAAGTTTTGAAGAAATACGCAAAGGGACACAAAGTTTTTTTTTGCGTTTAAAGAGAAAGTTAAGATCAATTTGGCAGTTGGATGTTAACAACAATTTGCAAATGTCAGAGCTAAAAAAGACGCAAAAAATAAAGTTGTTGGTTTCAGTTTCACTTAGGGAAATTCCCTCGTGAGTTTTCTATAGCCAAAGCCCCACTTTCTCTTTTTTTGAAAGGCGGGAGTCAACCAAGCACTTTTGAAAATTGAGTGAAGTGCTACACACTTGATAAAGTTGTGCCATTGGCATTGCTATGGAGGGAATGAGCTTAGGGAAACAATGCTCATTGGCTAGGGGAAAGTGACGCCAGAGAGTGGTGACATAGAGGTGACATAGAGAGGATCCTTTTGTTCTCTAAACTCAGCCGCCATCTTTACTTTGTTCCTATTTGTTTAAGAATTGTTCCAAATTTTAGGATTACATCCAACTTTAGATTAGATTTCAAAAGGTCCAAAGGGTCCTCTGGGAAATATTCAAGTCTCCTTCAAATTTTACAAAACTTTTACCTAAAACCTTACTAAAGGTACCAACAGTGGCCTTCCGCGGTGTTTCCAACGGTGTTTCCACGGCGTTTCCACGGTCCATAGTCACGCATAGACCTATTCAAGCAAACTTTCCCTGGACAATGAATGGTCAATGATTTTATCCATTGTGTGTTTCCTAAATTATCTCAACCAAAACGTCAGGCTTCTACTTCATTAGGATTATCCTTTACCTAGGGACTAACTTAAAATTAGGTTAGGCTTTTGAAATTTGAACCTAAAATTAGGTTAGGCTTTTGAAATTTGAACCTAAAATTAGGTTAGGCTTTTGAAAT
>JABASL010001310.1:0-11401 GCA_019775825.1 Neanura muscorum
GATCAGTACTAAAAATTCCGAACTGAAGCGAACAACCAGTGTAGGTTGGTTTGGTTAGTTAGTTAGTCAGATTAGGTAGGTTAATTAGGTTAGTTAGTCAGATTAGGTAGGTTAATTAGGTTAGTTAGTCAGGTTATTTAGGCTAGTTAGTCAGGTTATTTAGGTTAGTTAGTCAGGTTATTTAGGTTAGTTAGTTACGAACACCGGCATGGTTAGTCCCGTAGTCAAACTTCCAGACACGTATATGATGACAATACGTACAAAACGTATGCTGTAGTTGCTGATTATTAGTTAACAACTCGGAGCAAGGGTGTTGGATTCTTGTAACTACTGATCACAATTATATTTTTAACATAATTAATTCAAATAGTAAATGAGATTGTGTCTACCGTACTTTTTTTATCCTTCACAAGTCACAATTATAGCTGAAGCGAGTCAGCCAATGGAGAAAGGCAGAAATCTGGCTCTTTGTAACTGGAAATTAACTAATGCTCCAGATGCGAAGATCAATCCAACTAGGAACTCCATCACAATTTGCAAAAAGAGAATCAAAAAAAAAATCCATGCAAAAATTTCCCATTCAAAATCCACTTCTCCTCCACTTTTACACATCCATTACACATCGTTCACTTGAGGCATTTTCCCATTTTTTCACCCAAAAAAACAGGACCCTACGGAAGAAAATCTTCTGACAAGAAGATCTGAATCTCAGTTCGCCACTTCACTTCCCTCATGGAAGAAGAGGGACCGGGTTGGGTCTGATCCTGTTCCAGGGGTCCAGGAAGTATGGACCGGTCACGATTCTGGTCCGAGTTCTAAGGTCAGGTCACTCACGGTTAACGATATGGAAACTACGGTGGCCTCTAAGGGATTGGAGGAAGATTCATGGTACTGGGATTCTAATGACGGGAATTCCAGTCTCGACAATACCAACAGTTCAAACCCGGAAGTGCACCTGGTAGTGCCAAATGTCAATCCTGCTTCAGCTCTTCTAGTAATTATTTTAAGTGGTTTAATTTTTGTCACAATGATTGGCAACATCTTGGTCTGCCTAGCCGTTGTTCTTGTTCGGAAATTGAGGCGTCCTCAGAACTACTTACTCATGTCATTGGCCACTTCGGATTTATTAGTAGCCGTTACGGTGATGCCCTTTGCCATTATCAATGAAATCTATGGAAATCAATGGCCATTTTCGTCCACGCTTTGCTCAATGTGGGTTTCAGGTACGTTTTTCATCATTTTACAGAAATTTTAGGTGAACTTAAATATTTGAGGTCAACCCGGGGTCAATCTGACCTTTTAGTTATTTTAATAGTGTTTTGTTTTAAATTGTTGATTCGAGCTGACATTAATGGAGTTTTTTGAATTGTTGATTGTTGCTGGCGTTAATGGTATTTTTTGAATTGTTGATTCTAGCTGACGTCCTATGCTGTACAGCATCCATTTTGAATCTTTGCGGTATTTCTGTCGATAGATATCAGGCAATTACCTCGCCATTAAATTATTCCGTCAAAGCATCTCCAAAGCGCCTGCTAAGCATTGTCCTCTCAGTCTGGTTGGGCAGCGCATGCGTCTCACTTCCGCCATTACTTCTTCTTGGAAATGAACACTTGGACCCCAATGATCCTACCATTCAAATCTGCACAGTTTCTCAAAATTTTTGGTACGTTTTTAAACAAACTCATCACCGTTTGAATCGCCGTTAGAACAATTGCCGTTTAATTTAATTGAGCAGGTGATTCATAAAATCACCGCTACATAAATAAGCTAAATTTAAGTAAATCGCTTGGGAAAAAATCACTGCTTAAAAGGGATCCTGACAATTTGAACCTCAGGCAAAAGGGGCACATGCAGAAGGAATTATTTTTACTTGACTTTAACAACTTAAGTAATAATTTACTGCTCTCAATCTAATTAAGTTGTTAAAATATATTTAAAAAATAAAGCTTCTGTGTACGACGCCTTTTGTCTTAAGTCCGTCTCCCCGGTTCCGAATCGTCAGGTCCCTCGTATCCAGGTCCGAATTGCCTGGATCCCGGTACCTGACTTTAATTTTTACTTTCNATATATTTAAAAAATAAAGCTTCTGTGTACGACGCCTTTTGTCTTAAGTCCGTCTCCCCGGTTCCGAATCGTCAGGTCCCTCGTATCCAGGTCCGAATTGCCTGGATCCCGGTACCTGACTTTAATTTTTACTTTCCTTAACACAAAAGTTGCGTTCTATCCCTTGGGATTCCCAAGTTGGGAGGAACGGAAACCTCTTTGGGATTTCTAAAGATTAGTAGTTCAAAAATCATGCGAATTCAATGGATTTAGAGAGATTGGAGTTCAGCATAACGGAAAACTAAAGTTTTTTTTTTGAAAACGTAAGCGAAACGAAAATCAAAGGTTTTTGAAAACGAAAACGAAACGAAAATCAAAGGTTTTTGGATTTGAATTACTAAAATTGTCGTTTGTAGGTATCAAATTTATGCTACAATGGTCTCGTTCTACGTTCCACTGGTTGTAATGGTTGTTCTTTACCTTAAAATACTACGCGTTGTTGGTGATAAAAAGAAAGGAATGAATTGGAAGCCTGTTCCGCTCCAGCATCAAACGTCAACTCAATCTTTAAGTGTCAAGGTCAAAACAATTGTTTCAATTGACGGTCGCATGAAGACCAGGACATTTGTAGCCCAAGACTCGTTCCAGGATTTTGATTTATCACCCTCCAAGTCACTTAGCTTCAAAAAAGGTATGAAATTTATTAAAATCCGAAATTTTCGATAAAAAAAATTCGATAAAAAATTTCGCGCAAAAATTTCTCAAAAAAATTAAGATTTTTACTTCAAGTCCAATATGGCTTCTATGTTTTGAATTCGTTTTGGTTTACAGAGAAGGCGGGCCTCAGTCTGCGCGATCACAAAGCCTCAGCAACTTTAGGAATAATAATGACTGCATTCACGGTGTGCTGGCTACCGTTCTTCGTTCTAGCACTTGTAAAACCATTTGCCACGATTTATCGTAAGTACAAAATGATAACTTTTGAGGTTAGTTTAGGAAGATTATGATATTTGACCTTTGACCCACAGATTTCCAAATTCCAACTTGGGTTTCATCCCTCTTCTTATGGCTCGGGTATACAAACTCCGCCCTTAATCCAGTAATTTATGCTACGCTTAATCGAGATTTTAGGAGGCCATTTAAAGAAATTCTTTGTCTACGATGCTCAACGCTTGAAACACTCATGCGCCAAGATTTTTACAATCATCAATTTGGAAGAGACTCAGACGCTAGGCGAACGCAGCGTCAGCAACTTTTTCAAGAAACACAACTGGGCCCTTCTCACTTAAATCATCATCCAATGAACGGCGTCGACGTCTAGAAAATACAAAATTCCATTTTGTGTCCTCTAAAAATAAATAAAGCTCTCGCCGCCTCCATTTTCAGTGGCGGTAGTAATAACATTCCCAACAAAGAGGACCACTTTAACGTTTTTATTTGAACTGCTCAAAAAAAGCTGGAATCGGATTAAGTTCCTACAAAATAGATCCTTCCAACATTTTTATGAGTTTTTGAAAAAGAAAGCCCCAAAAAATCTTAGATTTTCTTCCATATTTTTTCTTTAGTAATTTTAGTAAAGTGTACGAACATAAAGCCAAGGCGTCACAAACGTCAACAAAACGCTCAAGGGACTTCAAGGTTATCCAACTAACTTTGGTAATACGAACCTTGATTTTAAGAAATCGGCTTCAAGTTATTCCTAAGCAGGATGTAGGTAACCTGCTTAAAAATATTATTATTCAGCAACGTAGCTACTTAATGAAATGTACGATCCGTCTGTCTGTCGGCTGTATGTCTTGCCGCTGTCTGTCGTTTGTACCCACTTGTATCTCAGGAACCACTGAACTAATTTCCAATCTATTTCTGTTCTGAATACTAGGGTCCCTGAACCGGTTCATTATGGTTGACCTCGGTCAACTCCTACCGGGTCAAACGTTTTTTTTCCACTGAAACAATAATAATCACCCCGCAAAAATTGTTCCGCTAATCAAACCAAATAGATTTTGTTATCAGTTTGTTTTTTTAATGTTAAAAGGAATAAAAGTAGTGAACCCGTTCACTATTGAATATAGTTGACCTTGACCCGCTCGTCTGAGGTCAAAGTTCAAGGTCAGAAAAAAAAATTTTTCAACGGAAACTGAAAATGACCCTTACGAAAGTTGATGTCACCGAGAGAAGCAAATTTTATTGTGGCCCATTGACCTTTGACCTTCCCTTCAGGGCCACAAAACTAACCTTATATAACGACTCGGCTCTTCGATAAAACTTCGCTTGCGACTACTTCGGTAATGTCTTCTACGTTTTCCCACGCCTACTCGCCCACGCTAACCCATTTTACAACGGTTTATTATTTTCTTAATTACTCCAAGTGGAAAAGCCTGCGTAAAAAATTTACGTAAACTGAAAATTAAGCTTTAGGTCACGAAGTCTCATTATCAGTTTTTGGGCAACGGCGCTTGAAGACCGTGACTTTGATGACTGATACTAGCGTGATTGTTTGACCAAACATTTCGTTTGGATTGGAAGTGGCACCGCGGCGGTGTTGGCCATATTTCTAGCATTCAGAAAAAATGCGCGGATTCGAGATCCAAAATTTTTCGTTACTTTAGAATTTACTCTGCTGTGCGTTACTATTTTTAACCACGCTGGCCCTTAAGGCTCATTTCCAATCCGAGTACTGATGATGGCTGACAGGGTCCTGCCTCAATCTTGACAGAATTGGCTGAAGTTACCATTTTGTTTACACAGGAACTGGATAGGAATTCTCAGAACCTTGACATTTGAAATCCCTCTATTTTTCCCGGCAGTTTCGTATTTCCAACGTCCATTAGAGAAAGTCATGGATTTATAAAAGTCAGAATATTGGAAGTAGCCAGTATTTTTAAATTGACAGGCAGGCAGAGAGCTTATAGAAATATTTTGTGAATAGAAAAGCCAGGGTTATTTCCAGGAAAGAGAAATGTTTATGAAAGTTTGGGGCTTAAAGGCTGCTAGGCGTCGCATTTCTCTCCGTCAAACGGAACATTTGATTTTGGTGGCTGGAAGCGGGGCTGGTGGAATTGGGACTGGAGTCCTTTTGAAATGGGAGAAGGCTTTTGGTAACACGAGACATCCATCCACTTCTGCTTGTTAGTTGATGGAGACTTGGAATCCATTTCAACATCAACATCAATCGAGAAACCATAATAACAAAAACATAAGCACAAGTTACTACAATCCATTCACAAATCCCAGACTTTCACTCACTTTCACTCAAACAAATGATGACACACAACACCAAATGCCACCACTTTCTCTTTGCTGCCTCACAAATGACTCTCTGTCACCAAGCTCATACATTTCCTAATTGATGACAACTTTAAAGAGAACTTCTTGGAAAAGCTTTGATCTTTTAAAAAAAATTTCATTCAGGATTTCAGGAAAGATTTCAAGCAGCTTGAAATCCTTCTAGCAGCTTACAATCCTTCTAGCAGCATGTAGTCGTTCTAGCAGCTTGCAATCATTTTACCAGCTTAAAATCCTTCTAGCAGCTTGAAATCCTTCTAGCAGCTTGCAATTATTCTAACGGCTTGCAATCATTCTAGCGGCTTGAAACCCTTCCAGCAGCTTGGAATCCATCCAGCAGCTTGAAATCTTTTCAGCAGCTTGCAATCCTTCTAACACCTTGCAATCCTTCTAGCAGCTTAAAATCCTTCTAGCAGCTTGCAATCCTGAATATAGACGCCGTTTAAAAATTTTTCCCTACATTCAAAGGTCTCTGCCAAATATGTAAGATACTAAGCTCTAACCATTTCCGGCTGCTGAAATTTGGTTGTTGTGTATTTCGTGAAAACTTCAGGGCAGTAATGCAAATTACATGATCAAAACCCGATTTTCAAACAACCGAGCTGTTATCCAAAATTAATTTGGCCAATTTTTACTCAAGCCTGTTGGAAATTTTGGCACATGGAACGAAGTCGGATAATGATTTTGGGAGTAGAACAAAGCTGAAGAGCTTGGTCAAAATCTTCCGCCACTTACAAGGAATTTGAGGAAGTTTTCACCAGGTGCAAGATTTATACACTCCTCGTGTAATCGTAAACAAATGTGACACGTGCTGTTTTAACGAGAAAATCTGAAACCTTTATTTTAAAATGACTAATTCTCCATGAATTAATGTAGAAGAGAGGGAAAATTATTAAATAATCACAATTACTATAAAAGGAATTTTGCCTGAACTTCTTGACTGGAATTTTGAGTAATGTAAGAGCGAAGCGCCACTTAGAATTTTGTACAGTCTTGCTCAGAGAAACCAAAAAATTTAGTCTAGTTTGTAGAGTTCAGTGTTTGAAACTTTGAAAGTTTTTTGAAAATTTTGGCGAATTTTATAGTTATAAAGGAAGACAATTATTTTTAAAAGAATTCCTACAAAAAAAAATCAGTTCCGGAAAGCAAAATAATTTTTTTTAGAATTTTTTGAAATTAAAAAAAATTACTGTGATTTCCACGAAAAGATAACCCCAATAAAACCCTAACCAAACCCTGACCCTAACGATCTAAACCTAAACGTACACTAAACGCAAACTAAAAACCTAAACTAAAAATATAAGCTAAGCCTGGCCTAAACCTAGTAAGCAATAATGACTTTTTTAAAACAAAAAAAAATCTGATTTTTTTTAGTCTAACTGACCCTAAACTAACCCTAAAAAACCTTGAAATAAAGCGAAACTAAAAACCTGAACAAAACACCTGAACTAAACTTAAACTAAAAACGTAAACTAAAAACCTAAACTAAACCCTTTTCATGAAAATCAGAGTAATTTTTTTTTAATTTCAAATAATTCCAAAATGCAATTTTGATTTCCGGAACGATTTTTTTTTCAGAAAAGAGTTTAGATTGACCTCCTTTGTGACAAAAAAATTGGGATAATTTCCCAAATGTTTCTATTATAGTATTTTACCGGTTAGATTTAGTATTGATTCCCTTTTTGATTTAAATTTTGGAATAAAATGTAGCCTGAAATTCAATAACATTAACAACTTTTGATCTTTTGCTTACAATTTGAACCTTAATTGAAATGGAATTCGACGACGTTTCTGAATGCAATTTTAAGATCAAAGAAAACGGATACCAAATGGGAAAGAAGTTACTTAAATTCATTAAAGTTCTTCCTTAATTTCCGTACTTTCTTTTGTGAAAGTATCTTAGGAAAATCTCATTTCACAGTGAATGGTCACACAAGGAAGGTTCAAAGAATTGATATTTGTTTGTTAACAAAAGAGGAAGGTAACTTAATTAAATTAAAACATTAAACCGTGCCATCCATTCTACACAAAAATGTCTTAACTCCTTTGTAAATTCACATGAAACATTTTTAATTTTTTAGAGTTCATTTGTACAGAAATTTTGTTGAAATTTGTTGAAATTTTGTAGTTTTCAGGGTACCGGCTTGTCAAAATCCCTTCGAATAAATTTAATAGCGAAGACTAATGCTAAGAGATTGAGCTTCTGGTACATCATAAGATGTTCTTCATACACAACGCCATACATTCTTTTTTTCTTATTCAGACTCCGTTGGGCGACAATTGGGAAATCATCTTCTGGCCAACATTTTCCAACGTGAGCTACTTTTGCATCCGCTGTCACACCCATCACAACGTATTCATGTGGAATTGACCACGTTTTCTTGGCTTTTAGCGGATACGCCACAAAATCTGTAATGAAAAGTTTCAAAAAATTAAAATTTTCAGCTTAGAGCAGGAATTAAAATTTAAAAATAAAAAATAAAAATCAAGCGCGTCGCTGCGCCGTGTACCACAGAGCTCGGTCTAGCATTGGAAACTCAAGTAAGCGGAATCCAAGTTTTAGTTTATCGAAACAGGATTAATTCGCGTAAATTTCAACTCGAAATATTAGGCAAAATTCCCCAAATTTTAAGTACGAAAACTGAATTCATTTGGATGGCCAAAGGGAAATTCGAGCTAAGGTTGATTAAGAATTTGAAATAAAAGAAGTGGAAATAAAAATGTGTGGCGTCCAAACGTGACAAGTGGTGTTAGTTGATACAAGAACTAATGACGTTTTATGTTAAACTTCAAAACCGTTCAAAATATTTCCTAGGACCCTTATATCTCCAACTAAATATTTCTCAGATTTCCAAATTGTTTGCCTTGATGATTTAGAGTTTCCACAGCTAACATTGAAAATTTACCTGTTCTAAGATGCTTATTCCGAATTCGAAAGAATGGTGACCGCATAGTACATCCAGAATACCGGATTGACCCAAATTTGACCGCTGGAGAATGGACACGAATCTTCTGTAGAATGAATCAGATGGACTCAATACTAGTCAACAACTTGAGGTCAAAGTTCAAGGGATCAAAATATAAAAATTCTTAACGGCTCACATATTTACAAAACGACTTCTCCATGTCGAATAAACAAACATGGCCACCATCAAAATCGAAGAGGTTAATTTTGAATTCTCTTGGGGCAGCAGAGCAGCAAGGTCGAATTCTATTTCCTGTAGCATAGTAAATAACATGGCCTCCTCTGTTTATCACTTCATAGACCAGTTCCTGGATTCCAACATCTTTGAGTATCAAAAATCAATGTCAAAGTTCAAAGTCAAACATTCATGAATTTTTTAGTTTTTGGAGGAGAAAGTATGATGAATGAGTTGGTTTACTGAAAGGAATCTTTGCTGGAGTTGTTTCCACAATAAACAAGCAATCCACTGAAAATAGACGATAGACGCCACGAAGCCCTTTGAAGACCAGCCGACCTGAAAACATGGAACGCATAATATTAACATGTGCAGCGTCAGCGTCTTTTGATTCTTTATTTGAATATCAACGATTCAGCGATTTTTAGTTCAAACAAAAGTTTGAACCGTTCTGGCTTTTTGAATAATCAGAAGTTAAAAAAAAATCCTTGAAACGGATTTGGGGTCGAAGACTTTCGGGATTCGGGATACATAATCTCGTTTCTAAAAATTGTGGTGCGGCACGTGCCGAATTTTTCTAAGATTGCCGAATTCCCTTTTTACGTGTTTTATAAAATGGATTCTCACAATATTTTACCGAATGTTTTAATCATACTTGCCATCTCCTCTGCTACATCTTTGAGATCTTCTACTTTACTCAAATCAACGAGCGTAGGGCCATCTCCAGGTTTTAGTGGAGGCATTTTCACAAAAATTTCGCGCTGAGGAGGTGGACGACCACCGCTGACCGTTACGTGAAGCGTTCCAGCGATATCCTCTTCATCCTCGTCAGGTTCTAATGCCTCAACCTCGGCAAATTTTTTATTCCTCCCCATTACTTTGAGATCTTCTACTTTACTCAAATCAACGAGCGTAGGGCCATCTCCAGGTTTTAGTGGAGGCATTTTCACTAAAATTTCGCGCTGAGGAGGTGGACGACCACCGCTGACCGTTACGTGAAGCGTTCCAGCGATATCCTCTTCATCCTCGTCAGGTTCTAATGCCTCAACCTCGGCAAATCTTTTATTCCTCCCCATTAATTAATTTTTAATTCCAAATTATCAATTTTGAATGAAAACGATCATATTTTTCCAAAAAATTCTAAACTTTCCATGCTTTGTTTCACATTATTTTCCTGTCCGCTGTTAATGCAAATGATGTTGTTTAAAATCCAGACACTGGAACAAAATCCATGGTAACAAATACCCTACGCTGACGACAACGGCCAACGATCGGTAGGCCCCGGACACAAATAAAGCTAACCTAACCTATGCCTAAACTAACTAACCTAAGCCTAACCTGAGCCTAACCTAAACTTATTTCGTCTTCGGTAGGCCCCTCTAGTCCGGTAGGCCCTGGGCAGGTGCCCCGTTTGTCCCTGCCTAACGCCGGGCCTACGACCGTGCCACTCAAGGTTGCCTTGACTTGGTGCCACTTGTCCATTCTGGAGCCATGTTCCAATGTGCCAAGACACATGGATAATCACGGGCAATTTCAACGCTAGGGTTGCCATTGAAAGTCAGGTCAAAGGTCAAAAGTTTTAACAAAGTAAAAACTGCCGGAGTACAAATCAATACAAAATATCCCTAAATGAGACAATACACCTACGACTGGAAAATTCTGGAAGGACCAAACGCCAAATCTGAAATAACGTACTTTTGTCACGGAATCCATAAAAATTATCCATAAACTGAAAGACAATAAAAATTTATTCTAAACATAAATGCAACAAAAAATAAGGCTCGGGAAAGGTCACGGCGTGAACAGAAATCTAGAACGGCCAAAACGAGCGAACGGAAGAGGGAATTGCACACGTGGGTGTTGTGGAAGGTTATGTAAAGGTCAGAGGTCAAGGGAAGGAAGCCAAGAAATATGAAAAAAGATGAGTGAAAATTGGAAGTGGGCGTTGTGTGAAGAATGTAAAGGTCAGAGGTTGCTACTAAGAAATTGAAATGGAGTTAGGAGCCCGCCGGGACCAAGATTATATGTTCTACGTTTAAGGAATTTCATTTGAATTCGAGTGATGTTCCTTTTTTGGCTGCATTTTGTCTGTTCTGGGATTTGGGAAATGGAATAGTGAAAGTGATGCTGGAATAAATGCTTTAACATAGCAGGGGTGAAAACGAGTTTTGGATTCGGACGCTGTCGACTTGACTTTCTCTTTTTTTCTTTCTTTTTTTTTACTACTGAAGTGTAGGTTAAGTGAAACGGAGTAGCCGTTGTCGTTGTAGGGACTTTCCCAAAAGTTGGCTCAGACCTGGAGTCTCGTTCCAAGCAGATGGAGTGAATTCTTGTCCAGATGGAAAGTAGGAAGGTGACGGTCTGGAAGAAGTGACTGAAAGGCCTTAGTGTCGACCTCAATGAATCAATCAAGAAATAACCACAGAAGCCACTAGGACGACCACCACCACTAAATTTTTTCCTGCTCAACGTCCCTCGTCCTCGTCATCATCCAATTGGGCTAATTGGCCTCCGTGGTTGGTGTCGGAAGTGAAAACCAAGGCTTCCGTTGTTCTGTCACCTCGTCCTCTCCTACCACGACATGACTGACCTCATAAATTCTTTAAAGACACTTGCTTCATCACCTTCCCTTAGAAGCCCTGAAAAGAGAGACCTCCGGAAAAGTAGAGCAACAGGTGAGTCATCTAGTCAAAAATTGGGTCACAGACATAACAAGTGTTGTTCAAATTACTGGCCCAACTAAGCTAACATTTTGCATTCAGTTGCCAAGTTTTTTTAAATTTAGTTTACAATTCAGTTTAAAATTTAATTACAATTCAGTTTAAAATTTAGTTACAATTCAGCTTAAAATTCAGTTTAAAATTTAGTTACAATTCAGCTTAAAATTCAGTTTAAAATTTAGTTACAATTCAGCTTAAAATTCAGTTTAAAAT
>JABASL010001311.1:0-11400 GCA_019775825.1 Neanura muscorum
ATTGGTAAATAAACAATAAAGTTTATTAATTCTAATAGACCATAAGTCGCGGCAAACACGCTTAGCTCTGCTTGAGCAGATACAGGGGAAAGCCGTTTATTGCCTGGGAAGCGTTTCAGGTGTGAAAGAGATTGTGGGGGCTCCTAAGACCAAAGTTATATTAATCATCCAAGCTTTTATTTCGTTTTATATTTTAAGGGATCTTATGTTCAAACTACTGTGGAATCCTATTTTCTAAATCAAAACCTCCATTGTTTCCAATGATTTCAATAGTAATATTTACAAATATAAACTAAGCTTCATTATTCTGATTATGTTTTACAAAATGCTCTTCAAGACTACTCCACTTCAAAAGCGTGAAGATAAAAATATTGAA
This sequence comes from Neanura muscorum, assembly GCA_019775825.1. Lineage (NCBI taxonomy): Eukaryota > Metazoa > Arthropoda > Collembola > Poduromorpha > Neanuridae > Neanura > Neanura muscorum. Next base: position 377 of record JABASL010001311.1, read on the forward strand.
AATCAGTTTATCGAAATTGAAGTAGTATTCTAAACAGCTTCAGTAAATCAAATCCAGATATAGTTCTGGATGCAACAACAAACAACGACAAAAATATTATTAATTCTTCTGATAATTTTTTCCAGTTTTAAATTCTCAAATTTTTAATTTCGGTGCTGGTTAGTTTAGGGATTCATGAGAACTTGGATCACCTCAGGAACAAGAGAACAGAAATAGTGAAGCATGAACACGTCAAGGGCTGGTACTATTCTAAAGACTACAATTTAGTGACGTCATAATTTAATGAACTAATTTTGGGTAGTTCCAAAGCAAACTGGACAATTTGATGTCTTTGAGTGAGCCTTCTAGATGAAATTGTGGAATTGGCCGTGGCAGAGCTACTACCCATTTGTTTGGAATACAGTTCACTGCGTATCCTAGCGTTCAGAGTTCCACCACGAAGACAAATAAGTTCCTTAAAGGCGAACCGGAAGTCTTGATTAAACATTGTGTAAATGAAGGGATTTGAACAGGAATTGAAATAACCTAACCATGCAAACGTGTCAAAAACCCAAGCGGGTACCCTTAAGTCCTTTCCTGCAAAATTAAAAAAAATCAATACACCATAACATAAGGAAACGATCTCGGCAGTTCATCGGAGTTAAATTAAGTGTGTGCATTACCTAAAATTCCATCATGAATGGCGTCCACGAGCATCAATGAGAAAAACGGGAGCCAGCATAGGATAAAGATGCCCATGACAATACCTATCATGATGCAACCTTTTCTTTCCTGAAGCATTTCCGCCATTTTGCAAACTGAACACATGTTTCTCTATTAACGATGACTAACTGGTATAGGGCTTAATTTATGACGACCGTACCGAGACACGGAGGAGGCGTTGGAGATCCATCGCTTAATGAATCCGCTGTAGCTACAGCATCAGCTTGCGGATCTACATGTGTCAAAGAGCCTGGAATTCTTGATCTCTGTTTCCCAAGCACACGCCAAATCGTTATGTAAACGAATATCATGATGCAAAGTGGTAGAAAAAATGATCCCACGACACTAAGAATCCGATGCCTTAAGAAGTTTTAAGGTAATTAAACATTTTTGGAACTGAAGTGAATAATATTTTACTTTGTGCATTGCTCACCAGGATGTTTGAGAGCTGATACAAACTGCGAAAAGTTTGCCGCGGATCTCTCGTTCATGATGAAGATCTGCAAGCGTCCAGTGCGGAATTGTTAAGAAAAAGGATAAAATCCAAGTTACAGCGACTGCCACATAGGCTTTTGTTGAAGTTGCATTCACTCTATAAAACAATGGATGCGCTATTGCAATGTAGCGATCCAAAGAAATTACTGTAAGACTCAAAATGGAGGCCGTGCAGCACATGATGTCAACTGTTAAATTGAAAAATTACGTGTCAAAGGTTGAATAGCACTTTAGATTTGTATAATAAGTTGGGGAGTTCTGGTCCGCCATTTTTTAAAAGTTACCTGAAATCCAAAAGTAACAAAAGACGTTTCCAGCTTTCCAAATGTCACAGTTTTCGGTCAACGCTATTTTAAATGGCACAACTAAAAGTCCAACAAGAAGATCAGCCACAGCTAGTGATAATACCAAGTAATTTCTGGGACGCCGAAGCGCTTTCACTACAAGAACGGAAATAATCACTATAAAATTGCCACCCACAGTTAACAACATTAATTGCACTTGGAATATGAGTCTAATCCATTCCACCGTTGTTCTAGTGGCACAATTTTCTATCGGGTTTGGTTTGTAAAAATCGTAGCGAGGTTGAATAATCGGTAAATTAGGATCCATTATTTCCGGTTTGCGAGTTAGAAATAATGTGTATCATGTCACCTTTGAAGTATGATTGGAGCAATCCGTTTGCACTTGACGTGATCACGAATTTCTGGCTTGAAAAACTACGTTTCACATTTGATTTGGTATTCGCCGATAATGAGACATTTTTTTTAAATCAAGATTTTTGTACATGGGTGGAGCCGCACTTTGTTCAGATTAAAACTACGCACGGTCCTGAGAACCGTGGACCGGAAGGCCATTATTTGTGGAAAGAGATTGTTCTTAATTGAAGCTTAATTTGAGATATTAAAAATTACATTTATAACTTAAGTATACACATATGTCCGTGGTTGTTCGTTTCCCAAAGGTTTTCATACATTCGACCGTAATCACTCGGCACGCTTACGTAGGTTCACATCGATTCCTACACAAAAAAGCGACTGTGTCACACATTTCTGTCATCTTTCATTTATAATGTCCACCGATTTTTGCACTTTGATATGTAACCTCCGCTCTTGATTGAATTGCCGGAAATTATGTGCTCATTTAACTCTGCACTCTGACGACTGAACTGATTTGGATGCTGGAGCGTATCAGTCTCCAATGAGAAACAAAGGTGTCTAGAAATGCTTTCTTCAAAATGCTTTTTTAACTTTAATGTAATAGTTGTAAATCGTTAACTTAACCTGGGTGTTAACTGAACGATAGTGACAAAGTGACAACTCGGTTTAATTAGACCACTCAACGAAGTCTTTTGCATCTTATAATACTTACAAGTGCCATTGTTTCAAAATCTTAGCGGTCGCAAAATGTTCTTAACTTCTGCCTAATTAACCTAGATAATATTAATTTTATTAGTACACTTTTTGACTATTTAGAATTTACTCCTTGGAGCGTACGTAACCACAAGCGTTAACACTTTAACTAATAATTAAATCCCACGAGAAAATTCGTTATCATTAGGGAGAACCGACGCTTATATCATAAAAGAGGCGGGAGAAATTCACTTCAAATGGAAAATTATTTAAAAAAGCATGCTCATATTTTTTTTTCGCAGAAAAAGAACTTACCGAAACCGAGACTGCACGCTACAATGATGGGCGATTGAATCATCGGATGGAAACAATACTTGGTTACTTGATTCCGGTTATTTTAATTGACATGATAATTAACATATTAAAACTGCATACTCTCACTAATTAAAATTAAAAATAATTACTAAAAATGTGGTGAAGATTATGGATGGAATCCCAAAGATATTATGGATGAAACGACGTGGGCGTGTGAGGGGGTGAAACGTGTGCTGTTCATCTGTTATCCGAAAAAGGAGTGTTGGGATTTTTTCGTTCCTGAATCCTGATTCATTGTTCTTGTGTTCCTTCTTTTTCATTCTCGAAAGAACTTCAAAAAGGGTCATTTACTTGGTAAACTAATTAAATTACCTAGTAAACTTTTTTGTCTCACTTGGACTGGAAAACACATCTAACCAAAATGTCTGGACTTTCTGTCATCGGTACGAGGACCAGTGGTACATCAATTAGGACTCAAAATGGTTAGTGACATAATTTTGAATTTGGAAATTAATGGGGCCGACCGAGCCTTTTTTCTTGTGCCGGTAGTGGCAACGGAGGCTGAAAAATGCCGAACATGCAAGTAAGTATGGTCATGTATTAATTTCTCATTTGCAGTAATGGCAGCAACCACTATCGCTAATATTGTCAAGACTTCCCTTGGTCCTGTTGGGCTGGATAAGATGCTTGTAGACGATATCGGGGACGTCACAATCACCAACGATGGAGCCACTATTCTAAAGTTGATCGAAGTTGAACATCCAGCAGCAAAAGTCTTGGTTGAGCTGGCTCAACTACAGGATGAAGAAGTGGGAGATGGGACTACGTCTGTGGTGATAATTGCTGCAGAATTATTGAAAAACGCAGATGAGTTAGTGAAGCAGAAAATCCACCCTACCACAATAATTTCAGGGTATCGTCTGGCCTGCAAGTAAGTTGTTTTTATTTAGTGTTTGCATGCATGGTTGTGTAAGAACAGATTTGTCTAAATGTACTTCAGTATTCACGAGGAAAGGATTTCTAATCCTTGGTATAAAATTGAATAGGGAGGCTTGTCGTTACATCGCAGAGCACTTGACAATTCCTGTGGTTGAGCTTGGTAAGGACTGCCTCATCAATGCTGCAAAAACGTCCATGTCCAGCAAATTAATCGGAGCGTAAGTGTACTAAAATAATTAATTAATATTGTTTCATTCCGGTAGATATATTTAAACACTTTATTTTATTTTTTGTATTAGTGATGCGGAGTACTTTAGTAAATTAGCCGTCGATGCTTGTGAGGCAGTCAAATACAACGATGCCAAAGGAAATGCCGTCTACCCAATCAAGTCAATTAATATCCTTAAGGCTCATGGGAAGAGTGCACGGGAAAGCGTTCTTGTTCCAGGATATGCGCTCAACTGCACCGTGGCTTCGCAGCTCATGGTGAAAAGGATCGAAAAGGCAAAGATTGCATGTCTTGACTTCTCCTTGCAAAAGGCTAAGATGAAGTTGGGTGTACAAGTACTAGTAAACGATCCAGCACAGTTGGAAGCAATTCGTGTACGGGAATCGGATTTGACGAAAGAAAAGATTGCTAAGATTCTGAAACCTGGAACTAATGTCGTGCTTGTCACTGGTGGAATTGACGACGTGTGCCTAAAGGTAAGAAATAGAGATAGATCCTCACCATTACCATATAATTCCAATTTACGGCAAAATCAAATTTGATAAGACATGACAATTTTATTTGTATGTAGTATTTTATCGACGCCGGGGCTATGGCCGTGAGGCGCTGCAAGAAGGCAGATTTGAAACGTATTGCAAAAGCTACCGGTGCAACTCTATTGTCCTCGTTGGCTAATTTGGAAGGAGATGAAACTTTTGAGGCTTCATATTTGGGAGAAGCCAAAGAAGTTCTTCAGGAAAGGATCTGCGATGATGAGCTGATTTTGATCAAAGAGTACGCTATAACATTATTACTTATTACATTAGCTTCATATCTGAAAACGAACTGGAATATTAGTTTTTTCCGCAATTTTAATATGGTTTTATGTATTTAGTCCGAAAGTTCGGTCAGCATCCTCCATCATTTTACGCGGCCCGAATGACTTTTACGTGGATGAAATGGAACGATCTGTTCATGATTCTCTCTGCGTCATTAAACGTGTTTGTGAGAGCAAGAAGGTTGTGCCTGGTGGTGGAGCAGTTGAGGCTGCTCTTTCAATCTACTTGGAGAATTTTGCTACGTCGTTGAGCTCTAGGGAGCAATTGGCCATTGCCGAATACGCAAAGTCACTGTTGATCATCCCCAAGATTTTGTCTGTCAATGCAGCTCAAGATGCAACAGAGTTGGTAGCAAAACTCCGAGCCTACCACAACGCCTCACAAACCAAAGCTGACCATTCACATCTTAAATGGTAACCGAATTTTGAACAATTTGAAGCCGCTTCTGGAATGCATTATCGCTGGTTTGGAGTGGGCGGTTCCTAAACCATTTATTTTCCGTTAATTTATCTTAGGATAAATGCTACAAGTGTAATTTTATTTTGAATAGTTTTTAAGTTAGTGGAGTAACCTATCCCACTCCAACCAGGATTCACGCAGTGCTATGGCTGACTACTATGGCTGATTTTGTTCAATTAAGATCGAATTTAGGGTTAAATATGTGCTTAATCCACCTTGATTTTTCTTCACAGGATCGGTTTGGATTTGTTCGAGGGCACTGTTCGAGACAACAAGGAGGCTGGTGTTCTAGAACCAGCTGTGTCTAAAATTAAAAGTCTAAAGTTTGCAACTGAGGCGGCAATTACGATTCTTCGTATTGATGACCTCATTAAATTGAATCCAGAAAATCCTAAAGATTACCGTAACCATCAGGATCAGTGCGGAGATTATGACGAATAACAAGTTCTATCTCTAATCACTCACAATGGCTGACACCTTCGGAGGACGTGTAATCTTAAAAAAGTATGCACAATTTAATGCTAAAAAAAAGTCTTCATTGATGGGCTTGTTTCGTTGGCCGAATTCTCAGTTTAACTTAATGGAGATGCATTGTTTCTAATACCTTACTTTTTGCCCTTTTCTAAAATAATTGGTAGCCAGCTTAATATTTTTCATCGTTTACTTATTTACTATTCTCTAGTATAATCTGAAGAAGGTAATAAAAATATTTAACCCAATATTTAATTAAAATTCTAAATTAAATTAGTCGAAAACCCCCAAATTGGAGCGTACTGATGATTCGGATACTCAACCTATTTGTCATTGTTAATGATTGATGGTTGCGCAGCCGCAGCAGAGAGGTGGTAGCTTATGATTGAGTAAAGGAATTGATTTCGTTCAGCAGTCACACGATTTGAAGAAATTGCGTTAGAATAAATCTGGAGCAGGTCCTTGTTCTGTTCATTTGATGAAATGAATTCCTGGAGGGGAATTGGCGACTAGAGGGACATTTTAGAGTTGAATTAGAGTTAGACTTTCACACTGGGGTTAAAATTAAAGCTTATTTTAGAATTTTACCTGTTCCGTAGTTGTTCTAAGGAATCTTACAGTTTGCTCATTCCAGAACAAGGACTTGATATGGGTGTCTTCGGGAGGTCTCAGTGGAAGCATCACATACGCACCAAATATTTCATCACCAAACGAATTTGCTCCAAATGCTTCCAACAACTCCCCATAACTATTAGACGTAAATGTAAGCGGAAGAAAGGATTTTTATTGGCAATAATTAGATATTTTTATTTATAAATACTTACAATGAGGAGAACGTCGCTGGAAATTCTTCAAGCCTGTTGTACTTAGAAAATATTACTTTATTTTTCAGTTTGTTCCAGGTTTTGCTTAAAATGAGAAGCCCCAGAACTTCTTTCAGCAGGCTTCGGATTTCTGGTTCCAAAAAGAGTTGATTTTCTAAAAAAAAAAAAAACCAAACTGGTTAGTTTATTGATCATACATTGTCAAGATGTGCGCTGGTCCTCGACTCACCCAGCATAAACACTAGTGTAATACGAGTGTATAAAGCTGCGATAGTTGTCGCGCTGGAAATAAGAATACTTTCACAATTCCTGAGGCAAAATACTATAAATCCTAAGGTAGTTTCAATTCCGTTCCTTAAGATTTCGTTTAATGCTGTAGCTAAATTTTTCTTCATCTTTGAACCATTCATTGTTGACACGTATAGTATATTCAGGGGCTCCAAAACCCAGCTACGAGGAACAACTTTGGAATTGAATTGCACGAATTTGTACGGAAGCGTTTCTGATGAAGTTATAAACAAGAATTTCGAATAGAACTTTGTTAATGCTTCGGGATTTTGAACTCCAGTAGAGTTGATCAGCATGCCAAGTAGTTCCTCGGCCAAGCGTTCATCCCCAGATTGAACATGCTGAAGAACTGTAGTGAGAGGTAACAGAGAATCTGGAATTGTCAACAACTTTTGGATTTCACGGACGCAGTACAGTTCAAAGCGAAGAAAATAGTTCATTCGGGGTGAGAATACTGATAAGCCAAGCTCCGAAAGGTAGGACTTGCAATCATCATTTAGAAGTAATTTCTTTAAAGCGTCGTTAGTTTCATACATATGTCTCGAATATCGTAGCAGGCACGTTATGAAAGCAAAAGGAGACCCCTTATCCAGAATCGGTGTCTGAAACCCGCCGAAAAGTAGAGCATTGCAGATACTTATGTTTTTGGGATATTTGTCTTTTTCTTTTTGTAGATCGGATGCGGAATGATGTTTGTGAAACAGTAGAAAACTATGACTTCTAAATAGGCATAAAATAAAAACAACCGTCAGTTGTTAGGAATCAGCGTAGGTTACAACCCAGAAGTAAGTGGCGAAACAAAACTTACGTCAAATGCTTTGAAATATTTTTGTATACAGGACTTCCAATGAATTTAAAGATTGCTTCATCAACCATTGGAAATCGTTCGTACCGTTGAGCAAGAGTCAGGCATTCGAGCCCTTTCATTACTGCCAACTGACATAAATCCTAGTAAAATTGAAAATAATAGGTTCACCAAACTATCTAAATATACATAGTACCATATATTAACAAACCATTGAATTTATCACCTCGTCCACAGAGCTATTATTGAGTCCTAGGATTGCCAACATCTTTACGACGAACAAGGAAACGAATCCAATACTCTCTCTGAATGCTGCATATTCTATTTGTGGGTTATTGATGGACGATAAGACAGTCAAGGCTTTGCCCAGGAGAGCATGAAGACGGGCTGCATACGTTAAATCAAATGACGACATGATGTCGCGATTCAGCAGTGACTGAAAGGACGTCATCATCACAGGAAAAAATGATCTGAGTAGGAAATGAATCACTAGAGTTAAGGCTTTGTTAACGCTAGGAATGTCCACCTTACATGTACTCGTGTAGTCCAAGACCATGACTCAGAAATATTTCCCAAAGATTGGAAGATTCTAACACTAGAAACTCGACGTGCAATACCAGTTGTTGGTTCCCCCTGAAAGTCAATGCTTTAAAGTATGGAACCACTTTTTGTAAATAGAATTAACTTACCATTCATTGAAAGCTAAATAAGACATGATTGAAGGGAAGAGGTAGAACTCGTTGTACAGTTTGTTTGCATTCTCAAAACTTGAACTCGCCAAAATGCGAAACAGTTTCACAGCTAGAGCAAGCGGGATTCCAGACATATTTGGAGGTCGATGCTCTAAAAATATATCAAATTAGTATTTCATTTCCAAAAGTATTTTAGTTCGCCCACCCGTATCAAGAACATACCACTTTTAGACCAATTTGGATTCATGTAGTGCTTCTGAATGCTGTGTAGCAAATTTTTAGATTGCATGATAGCATTTGGTGAGTGTCTAGCAATTCGGATGAGAACTTTAAGTAAGCCTTGCACGCCAGATTCGTTCAGAAGATCCATTCTCTCGCCGAGGATATAATTGAATCGGACAATGAGATCAGTACGAATTATCAGAAACTCTAAAAGATCGTTTTTGATGTGTTGAAAGTCTTTCAAATCCGATTCCGTGAGCTCGTCTTCAGATGCTGAAGTTGATGGAACACCAATTGATTTAACATTTGTGACGAGCCATGGGAATGGTTCTGCATCGGGCCAGTTGAAGGCAATATCCAAACAGAGCTGAAACAAAGCGTAATCAATGATGGGTTCCTCGTAGACATTCAGGAAGCATGTGAATTGACGAAATTACCTCTTCGTGTTCTGGAAAAAGTAAGGCGCTCAAACAATTGAGGGACGCGTTTAACGACAGCAAATCCTGAAGATCTGCCCCACAGCGCAAAGCGTAGACAAAGTCAAGCTCATCGCACGCTTGAAAAATACTGGTGTCCAAAGTAAAATCAAATTCCCCTGTGCCGTTAAAAGAGCAATGTTAGTGTTGTGCAATGAAAAATAAAAATAAATTTCTTGTTTACCGTCATGTGCCCGGTGAAAAATTTCGGCTAGAACATTAAATCCAAATGTCCTTTGATGGGGAAACGTTGACCTGCCTAACATAAAAAGTTCAGGAATTGTATACCCTGGACGGTCCATTTCTTCCCCATGATGGTGAAGCGCCTTATCCCATGTACTCGAATCCGAGTCCAGTTCCTTGGTAATCAGTTTACCATCAAGTCCGAATCGTCCTGACCGTTCTTCACCTGAAAGAACTGAGGATGAGTCTTGTTCTGAGCNATCGTCCTGACCGTTCTTCACCTGAAAGAACTGAGGATGAGTCTTGTTCTGAGCTGTTAACAGGCAGTTGGCTTTTCGATTCGGCAAGTTTAGTCCACTGTAATTTTTCTATTTCTAATATATCCATGTGCGGGAACTTTTTATAGATTTCTGGTTCTCGACCAGATAAATCATTCTTCTGTTGAATTTCTTCTGGCCGAGTCCTATTACTGAGCGTCTCCGCAGCTTTCGTTGCTTCCGCTGTAGCTCGACGTTTAGCAAGAATTTCTTTGGTTTCCGTTTTCATACTTCTTAGTAAAGATTCTCTGGCTTTGAGAATGTCATCTTCGGAGTATCCCGCCAACATTGGATGAATGTTCTCTCCCACGGATCTGTCTACTGTATCTTCCACGTCGTAGTCACAACCACTAGCGCGAACACTGCTGTAACGGTTAAGAGCTGGTGTCGTTTTAAAAGGATCAAACAGATCATAATTATTTTGAATCTTCCTCATAACATCGTCAGCGCCAGTGTCTTGCTTTGGTTTATACACATTCAGCTCCGGCAGATCTTCTTCCTTTCGTCTCTCCATTTTGAACTTGGATTTTCGCTCAGCAGGGGGGATGGATATTGGCAGCCGAGTTATTGGTTGGGATACACACTTTTCCACAACGCATCCAGTGAAACAGCTCTGCGTAAGTTCAATTTTATCTGATTCCGAACAACCCGATTTTGGTTTTTGATCCGGACTAGTGAGTTGTATATCGCCAGTATCCTCACTGGTGGAAATTGAGTTAGGAGATACTCGCACAGCCGTCGCAGCTGGTCTTGCGTGCGGATTGGATTTTCTTGCATCTAAAAAATGGTGTTGAAGTTTAACCAAGTCTTCTGTCGTTTGTCCCGATTTCGGTCTTTCATCGATATCAAATTGAAATGAGGACATTATTGATTAGCTGTCGGGAGTATTATATTCTGAAATAAACAAAAATAGGTGCATTGCATATTAATCATGGCTTGTCTCTTGACACTTATTAACAGAGTAATTTAATTTGAATGTCAAAACAATGAGGTGTACTACGATCACCACTCAGGTGTTAATCAGAAGTAATTAGCTATAATGAACATTTTATGAGTTGTTTTTACCTGTTTAGAAACGATTGGAGTTTGCTACGAGTGAGTGCCCGAATTAGTAAAAGCAGCATTAGCAATTAACCTAAATAAAAATCTGTTCTTGTGTATTCCTTTTGTTCCTTTTTGTATTATTACTTTAGCGCCACATAATTTTGAAAATACAATGTGTTCAACCAAGGCACTAAGGAGTTAAGTTATAGGCCATTTTTTGTGACACGGATTTTTTGATCGCTTTTCTTGCGCTAAACTGCTTCATTTGCACCCTGGAACACTGGAACGGGTTTCATTTGGGCTAATTTCGCTTATTTCCCCGAAAAATCCGAAATTCGGGGAAATCGGGTTTCCGGTCAGATTTTTCGGGTTGTTTGCATACGGATCGTTTTG
>JABASL010001312.1:0-11398 GCA_019775825.1 Neanura muscorum
AGTCGTTTTTTCCTGTGGCCGGCTGAAGAGCTTTTGGTTTTTACACACTTCTGTGATTGCTTCACCCAACTGTACTGTGAGTAACTGCACTTCTTGATTTGAATCTATCGCGCTTAGACGTTCATTTAATACCTTTTTCAATCGCTCGCCCTTTTCTTTACAACGAGGAACAAGTATTTTTTCTTTAATTTTTCTTGCCATATGTATCGGTTGTCCTGAGCACAAAGAAAACTCAGCTTGGATAGGAAAGTGACCTGAGTAGGGGAGAGTTAGAATTTTAAACGAGAGGATTTTGTCACTTAGTTGTGGTGAGAAAAGAGCTAGGTCAATTACACTGTTACCCATCGTTTCTCCTGACGATGTATAAGTAGCCTGACCCAGCTCGTCTCCCAATGTGTTTCCATTGGCTACTTGAAGACCGTTTGCGTCTGCAAACTGTAAAAACAGTTTACCTCTGTGGTTAACAGTCATATCTTTACTTTGCCTTGCCCTCCCGAGTTCAGTGTTTAGGGTACCTATCCGTGAATTAGCGTCACCCATAATGATGACGTTCTCACCACCTAGACGGTCTATTTCCTCGGAAAGGACCTTTAACTTGGAGCTGAAACTTTTAGTTGGCGCTATGTAATAGAAAATGACGCGAAAAGAAGTGTTTTCTAAGTCTACTTTAACAGTTATGTGTATTTCCGATGTACTTTCGACGAGAGTGCAATTTGCCGGTAGGGATCGTTGAATGCCAAGTATAAAGCCCCCGTATGGCCTACCACGATCCTTCTTTTGCGCTGGGAGCGTAAACAAATCGTAATCAGATTCTAGTGTCCTATTTTTAAATTTCCTAACTAGCATTGTTTCACTTAAGCAAAAGATTGACAGCTTTCGTTGACTTAAGATCATTATAAAAGAGTAAACCTTTTTGCTTAGTACCAGTGATATTGTAATATAAGAGAGAGAAGTTTACGTTCGTTGACGAAAGTGTTCCAGTTATGGTTTGTTGATGGTGGGTCAATTTCCGGTAGTGAGAATGAGTGGGGCTGCCGTTGTCTCAGAAGTCCATTCGAGTCGAAGCGCTTTGACCATGGCGTGGCGCTTCTTGTTGTGATAATCTGTCCCTAACAACTGCTCTGTTGTGTTCTCTGAGGAATTTTGGAAGGTCTGGGAATACGGTGACTCCAGTGACACGCTTTGATTCCAGTTATGGTTTGTTGATGGTGGGTCGAATTACGGTAGTGAGAATGAGTGGGGCTGCCGTTGTCTCAGAAGTCCATTCGGGACAAAGCGCTTTGACCATGACGTGGCGCTTCTTGTTGTGATAATCTGTCTCTAACAACTGCTCTGTTGTGTTCTCTGAGGAATTTTGGAAGGTCTGGGAATACGGTGACTCCAGAGACACGCTTTGTGCGATTCGGCTCCTTTTTTAGTCTTTCTCTGGCTGCCCGCATAACCTCAGCTCTTTGATCAACGTCAGGGAAGTAGATAGAGGTCAACCTGGGTCTCGGTCCATCATTTCCATAATTTTCGAGCAGCTGGCCTACTTTCTTTATCTTGGTGACTTGGACGTGGGGTAGATTAAGAACATTTTGAATGAAATTCTTTACAAAAATTTCGACATCAGTCTGTGAGCCTTCCGGTACAGCTCTCATTATGGCTAGATTTATCATCTGCTTAGATTGGGCTCGGGCACAGTCTAGTCGAAGTCTGTAGTTGCAGTTTTTCAGGCTCTGTAACTCATCTTCCAGCGCTGTGAGATGGGTCTGACTGTTTGCGTGTTGGGATTCTAGACTGGTAAGTCTGGAGTCGTGTTTCTGTAGTTCAGACTTCAGTGACTGAATCTCTTGGCGTACTGACGATTCAAGTTTGTCAATTTTGGTACCAATCTGTTGACTCATTGTTGCCATTTGCTGCGAAATTTGCTGCGAAATTTGCTGCTGCCCATTCATCAATAATTGCATGTCAGAGGATTCTACAGTGGATAGCTTAGGACTCTTTGGCCTTGTGTNTTGCTGCGAAATTTGCTGCTGCCCATTCATCAATAATTGCATGTCAGAGGATTCTACAGTGGATAGCTTAGGACTCTTTGGCCTTGTGTGTTGACCTCCTGGTGACATGTCAGCTCTTTCGGTGTTTCTCTTGTCCTTTGAGATTTGTTTGTCCGCTAATTGAGTAATTGGCACTTTCAAGTTTCGATTGGGTCCACCATCTCCATCCATCGTACTGCTGATCACTGTGTGTAACGGAAAACTTATCGGCAGTAACTTGCTCTCGAATGGCTCGGTTGTATATGTTCAGTGATATAAGAGAACTCACCTGAGATCTGGCCCAGAATAGGCGGAATACTTTATTTTAAGTGACTTTTTAAAATTGACGGTTTTACCTATTCTGGGCAGTTGAACTGGCCGGAAGTTGTATATGTTCGGTATACTGGTGAACTGCGGAATATTTTGGTGTGTTGATTGAGGTACTGCTCGACTCTGTTTGTTGTTAATTAATCGGTTTAAATTAAGAAGTTTAAAATTTGCGTGCGGTCTGCTCGAGTTCAAAACTCCCTCACAGCACCCGATTTATGGTTTTGTAAATTCTGAAACCGCCCAGTTTTGCTGTAGTTTACCGGTTTCCAATACCTGTCAAAAATAAAACGAATAAAAAAATGCAGTAGTATCGTTCCCATCTGTCATTTTCCGGTCAAAATATTGATAAGAGAGCCTTACCATCAATCAAACCGACCAGTGTTTGTCAGCTTTCAGCATAGTTTCAATTTTGGAAAATCTTCCTAAAATTGAAAAAAATACACAAAATTCAGCTTCCTTGCCTAATGATAACAATTGGACATTTAATAAAGAAATATTTTGGGATAATTCACTTACGGAAGACTTTGAAGCATAAGAAAGTTGTTTGAAGACAGATCAACGGCGGATTTGAAGAAAAGTTTGTCCTCTTCCTGAATTGACAAGTTTATGACAAATCAATTGGAAGACAATGGACAAATGACTTGGCAGTTGGCTATTCTTGTCACTACGAAGCAAAGGAATCTTTTTCCTTCTCTACTGAAAAGGTTGAGAAAGTGTCATCTGAATTCAAACTCCATCCCACCATTAGGCCTCTCTGATTAGAACACCTCCTTCGTCACTTCACTCCGCTTCCTTGGCCTAATGGGACTTTAATAGTTGTCCAATCGAAAGTGACACCAAGGCACAACGGGACTTGGCATCATCACGGTTTTTCTATTCTACACGCATACGGATGAAGTAGTAATGTCCTTTGACTTGACTCTGTTGAATTAGTTTCTTGGAAGTTGAACTTGGAGTTGATTTTTAAGAAGAATTCAAATGGGAGCGTAAAGCGTGTTAGAAGGGAAACTAAGGAGAAAGGTCGACCGGAAGATTAATTGAGCATCCCGAGAAGACGAGAAAAAAGAAATGGGATAATAAATGATTCTGCCACTCGACTCACTGAGTCTTAAAGTGACTAACTTTGTCAGCCGACCTGATTAGGACAGGGACAACGTCTCAGATCCAGGAAACCTTGCCAAATGACAACTCCCACTGGGCCTTAGTTGCCAATTAACATTTCTTGGGTTATGTCATCCAACACCTTCCTAGTCATCAGTAAAAACAAAACGAGATCTTACAGTCTTATAGTGAAAGAAATAAGGTTGTAACTAATTACAAGTGGTGAAAGGTGTCTTACTTCTACTGATTACTCATTTCGAGGGCAAATACAATGTATTTAAAGCTGCGCAATTAGAACAAGAGAGATACATATGATCTAATTTTAATTTAAAGTTGACGAACATCGAACTTGCATTCTACAAACTTCCGACACTATTTAACTTCGGAAGTTCACAATACCTTCACCTATTTAAGATATTTGACATTCGGAACTTGAAGGATATACTACACTTTTCGTTAAGTCCAACTTTGAAAGCTCTTGAAGGACTGCGCTAGGAACGTATATTGAGTGACACTTGGCTTCGATTTAAGATCTTGAAGTTGACTCGGCTTTTCGAACCTGGAATTGATAATCCGGTTTGCTTGACCGACGGCAAACGGTGCGATGTGCGGTGGTAGATGCGATGTAAAGTTGGGAACCATGTTCCACACAAACCTCTCTAGAACCGAATTTGTTAAGTGTAGTCTGAGGTTATCAGACAAATTCGGATCTACAGGGTAAATGTAGAGCATCAAAAAAGATGGCGGGAGGCATTCGCTGGTGTATCACTGTTAATTCGTTCTTAAGGAAGGTTCTCGGTTACGGATTTCTGTGAGCCTCCTTTGTCCAAGCTAAACATCTTCCAAGTTATTGAAAATCCTGGAATTTAAAGTAAAGAGCAATTTTAGGTTAGTGTACCATTTTTTATTAAATTTTAATGTAAGAATTACACAGTAATTACAGTAACCTACTGCTGGAACACCAGAAAATAGCTAGTTCTCTTGTAAAAAAAGAAAATTTTATAATTACCAATATAAGTCAGTTTCCAACCTCACAAATTTTACAGCGGGTAAGAACGTTTAGTGTAAACGACTCGGTTGCGCAGCATTTAGAACTATTACTCCGGATGTTGTGTATATCTGAAAATTGATTAAAGTTCTCTTGTAAAAACGAAAATTTTATGATTACCAATATAAGTGAGTTTCCAACCTCCCAAATTTTACAGCGGGTAAGAACGTCTAGTGTAAACGACTCGGCTGCGCAGCATTTAGAACGATTACACCGGATGTTGTGTATATCTGAAAATTGATTAAAATATAAGGGTTTGTCGGTGAATATAAATAAGATTCCCTTTTGAGAATTTGTAACGTTTCGTTTTTGTTAGTGTTACAGCCCATGAATATGCCCGGGGTGCATTATGTCCATTTTCACGGATATGAAATTAGGTGGACTATTTTCTAATCAATTTAATAGCAGAATTTATAGAACAAATTTATAGAAAAGTTAATTTGAGTTGATCATTGAAAATTGAGTTTGATATTGTATTGAATGGTAACACATATATCTGAAAATTGATTAAAATATAAGGATTTGTCGGGAAATATTGAATAAGATTTCCTTTTGAAGATGTGTAACGTTTCGTTTTTGTTAGTGTTACAGCCCCTCCTCCATGACATATGCCCGGGGTAGCGGCATTATGTCAATTTTCGCGGATATGAAATCAGGTGGACTATATTCTAATCAATTTCAGCTAAGGAATACTACGAAATAGCAGAATTTATAGAACAAATTTATAGAAAAGTTAATTTGAGTTGATCATTGAAAATTGAGTTTGATATTGTATTGAATGGTAACACGACTAAGTGATAATGTACTAAAATGTCGATCAGTCATTGAGACTTGAATTGACCCATGTTTCCATGTAGAAGAATTCAGTAAGTTTGAGTATTTGGAAGATGTTGGATGGGCATGGAGTATGGGCTGAAAGGGAGTTGACGCTGAATGAAACTTTGTAATGGAGTTTGAGGTTGTTAACTCGGGAAAGAAGGGGAAATGACAACGGAACTTCCTTGCCAAAAATCCCTATCGCTAAAAGAAAGGAGGGGAAAGCTCACATTTCGGGTAGATCGGAGTTTTCGGAGTTTAGAAACAACTCCAGCTTCAGCACGTGCGGATCGATACTCAAATGGAACCCAACCAACAACACTCGTCAGCCATTACCCCGAAACATGAAGACCCGCCTCAACAAAGACCCACAACACATCCCAACTATACCAAAAACAGAAGCAATTATCCGCCAAATAATTACGTTTATACCATTTAAAAACGCAAATAAAAGTTAATGGTTCCATTAACTTTACCTCTCAAGCTTTTGGTCACAGAAATTCAAATTGCAAATTTGTTCCATGTACAAAAGTTCCAGGCAACATTTTTAGCATATCCTCTCATTCTCATCAGAGTTCGAATATTTTGAAACATAGGTACCTCAACCTATTTTTTCATGTTACGTTGCTTTCACTTAAAATGCTCCGTCATCTCATAACATAGGAACCGGGGTACTTTTAGGGAATCGATTTAGTGGATCATACATATTCCATGACCCCTATAATATATACACCCACTACGGAGACGAATCAACTGGAACTAAGAAGCCCAAAGCTTCAATTTCAAACATAAAGTGGCATTGAAGAAGGGGAAATCTTCCATGCAACGTCATTTCCTCATTTTCTATAAGCGATGTGATGCACATTATAATTATTTTCTCCATTTTAAATCCAGAGGATCTTGATTCAAATCCTCCAAAAATATTGAGGGAACTGGAAGAATCAAGAAAGGATTAAATTTTTCTTTCACTGCTTTTACTCCCTACGACATAGCAAAGCAGACTTTGCTGGATCCCTTAACGCGGAAACCTATCCGAATGTACCAAAAAACACAAGGTAGGTAGGTTACTAAAGGGTCCATTTACACCCCAAGCAAAAGGAACCCTGAAGCCCAAGGGCTTCTTATACAAAAAGTTCTGACGCAACGGAAAAAAAGTATACCGAGGGGCAAACGGAGAAAATGGAAATTCTTTGGGACTGAGCTCATTCATCCCAGGACTCAAGGATTCTCTGATAATCCCTTTGAGACTCAGTTACACTGTCACTCACTTCTGGACCCTTCTTCCAGCGATCCAATGGAAATGCAGCACTCCACTGTTTCCATACACGGTAGAGAGAACGACAGCTGCTTAGATCAGCGCACAACAGGTTAGCATAGACTTCTGAACTTTTTTTCCCTTTCCTAAGTAGATATGCCCACTGACTTTTGACCATCAGCCAAATATCGTATTCCCTTGAGGTAGGTAGATTCCCATCTTGGAATTAAAATTGAGCGACAGCTGGCTTGCGTCGAATTAATTGCCAGAGTAGCTTAGATAAACTGTAGAAGGAACTGAGAAAGCGACCACTTCTCACTTGTCAGAAGGAGATGACTGGAGAAAGTTCACTTTCACTGTCAATTGCCAACTTTAAAAAATCAGGGAAAGTAGGGCTTGGTTGTGCAAGCGCAGGAGGGCTGCCAGGCCGAGTAGTGTTAAGACGCTGCCTGGTAGGCTACAAGTCGGAGGCGGACTAGGGAGCTGCCATTTCCATTACGATCCTACGATCCACTGTTTTCAGCAAAAGACTTGAGAAAGTTTCTGCGGCTGGAACAGACTTACTTGGCTGGATCTCGTGGCAGAAGGACAGAGACACATAAACGGCTTGCAAACGGAGAGAACTCCAGGCAGAAACTAAAACCCAGCAACCCCAAAATTTCCTAAAGCAAATGGCCAACTATAAATCCTTGGCAATAAATTTTATTACCCCCTCGTCGAGCTTAGGCCCATAAATAAGGCACCTAAAAGTCAAACGCCGCTTTTTCTCAAACTACTTCTGACTTGGTGGGAGAAAAGGAAACGCTCGTGGATTTTCTAGGCCATTGTGGACCAAAAGCTGAGCTACTGGCTAGGGTCATGACACTGCCAGGATTCAGATACATTGTGGACAAGAAATGAATGAAAGTTTGTGGGAAGCAGAGCTTATACAGCCTAAACTTACTTCGTGTTTAATTTTGTCACATTTTGTTCAAGGTCTGAAATTGAATCACACCGACAACTTTTAAAGCTTCCTAAACCAATGTTTCATTCGTGAGTAAACCGGGTTAGCTATTTTCAAAATTTTTTGGAACATTTATTTTTCACCAATACTTCGTTTTTAAACGTTTTTTTAACCTAAGTAGTATTATTTGTCCAAATGAGAATTTTTTAAATAAGTTGATAAGTTAGATAGAAAGTTCAAAGTCTTACTCATTGTAAGATATCAATTTTTAAGACTTATGTGTGTTCTCGAACATTTAAATGAAAGTTTGGCACAATTTTTTTTTTTATTTATTTATTTATTTATTTTTATTTATATAAATTCAACATATTTTGTCCGATCCATTAATTCCTGCCATGGACAATTTAATTCTTTACCCTATTCACCAATAGGTCGGGTGGATTTTATGATTGTTAAGTGACCCGGCATTTTAAAAATCATTATTTTACGAGCAATCTGTTAACCACGATAAGCGTCTCTCCTCCACTTACGCAGTACTTTCCTTCCATGTCTTTGCCTTGAAAGAAAGTTTATAAGTGAAGGATATGTGTATAAGTTGAGGTTATTGTTTTGATATATTGGATCCTATTAAGAACTCCTTCACTTTTCATCACCTCCGATGGGATATTAGCTGCCAGGATCCATTCCCAAAACTATTATTAAAAGCCTACCGTTCATAACCAACCAACTTTTCTTTTCCTGGAGAAAGTTACAACTCCTGGAAACCTTGGCATCGATCCAAAATAGCCACATAAGACTTTACCACTGCCACGGCTGGTGAAGCAAGAGAAGACGGCAGCTTCGCATTTTTTTTTTCATTTGTTTATCCATTTACTAAACACACAGCAACATGTTACGCCCGAACCAGAAGCCATGAACTTATGAACTTTTAACGTTAAAAAACTTCGGCATCAAAACCCTTGCAAAGTTTGCGCTCGAGAATCCAAGCAGATGGTTCTGATTCAATATGTGATCTTTAGAAATCCAGGAATTAAGAAATCCAATGAAGTAGGAAATTCACTCGCATTTTTGAGTCTCGCGACGACCCTTTGACTGACTGACTTTTAGGGCAATGGAACAAAAAGCCATTTTTCATACTCACGGGAATTAGGATCGATATTCGGGAGAAGACACAACTTACCCAAAGCTAAGGGTCCCCTCCCTTGGCTCCTTGACCTGTCAGTTTCATCCCTTCTTTTCATTGTTGGGCGAGATCTCTCTCATTGTTGTTCTAATTGTAAAAATGAGAAAGGTAGAAGTGGAATTCAGACAAGATGAGATCATAGCATGGAAGAATGAAATTTGGACGTGGGTCTTTTTTTCATAACCAGACGGAGATCAGAATTCACTCACCACGCCATCATGAAAACCTGTCAAAAACATCACAATATCCACCCAATCAGAACTCTGAATCTTTTGGAACTTCTACTCAGAAACGAAAACTTAAATGTTGAACCCAAATTCCCGGCGTCTAACATTTAATGGAAACGGATGACTGATAATTAAACTTACTCGATCAAAATTAAACGCAAAAAGTTGCCTTAGTCAAGCAACGTCCAGTTTTTCCGGCTCACATCTTACTTTTTTAAATATTGGTGTTTTTGTCAATTTTGAGTGAAAGCACGCTTAATTTTACGTGAATTTAAATTCAAAATAGCCTTTACCAAACGAAGTTGTAATTGTATTTTAGAAGTTAAAAAGTTAAAAGTGAATGTTTTTCAAAAATTAAGTTCCTGAGCTTTCTTACCACACAGCATAAACGGCAGTACGTATCATATGTAAATAGAAAATGTCCATACGTCTTCAAAGGAGCTCTTTCCAGGCATAGGGCAGATCGCTACTCCGATCCAGAATTACCACATTGACATTACGGCAAAGTGACAGACAAGAGGCATGAGGCCAGTCATTCTTTCCAAATCCGCAGTGTCAGCCTCCCCGGTGGGCTACTTGAGAAGGCGCCAGGATGACCGGTAACCTTACAACGACAGGCGCAATACAACAATCTACGGCACTCATTGTAATTCATTACATAAAGTTCAAATACTTTATGAATCAATTAATTTCAAAACTGCACGACCTAACCAATATTATCTAATGCACTGGAATTTTTCGTCCCATTCTGTAAAAATTGTCGACTGAATAGTGTGGGTTATAGAAGTGAACTGAAGAAGCTACGATTGGGAAGAAGGAAGGGATGTTCAAGCGTAATAAACGAAATTGGATAATATCCCCGATTCACAAAATTCCTAGCAAGAAAACTTTTCTAGGTCGAAAACCGTGGGGCATTGTCATTGACCATGGGTCAGCAACAAAATGAACGGCATTATATAACCTTCGAAAGTTTACGAGCTGAGAAAAGCTGTTGAAGGATCGTCGGATGAATTGGAAACGCTGGGACCAAAGTGCCCAAAAGACCAAAAGACATCCAAAAGATGACAATGGGCAACGTCAAGTTTCCGAGAGGAAGTTTTCTTTTGTTTCAGCCTATTGGGGTCACTGGGCTCGCAGTCCTTTTGCGCCATAAACCACTCCAAATAAATCTTGTAAAAATCAGTGGTATTTTAACTTGAAAGAGATGTACAGGGCATAGGACAACGTTAATAGTGAGGATTTTTGAAGCGTTGCGTTGTTATAATAATTGTTACTCATTGTAAAATAAAAATCGTAATTAAGTATAAAGAAAAATATACAAAACAAAATTGAGGCAAAAGTAAATGCTGAGCGTTGTAATTAATATTTTACATAATATTGAGACGATCTTGGGAGAGAGATTCACTAGGAAGTTCAGTGTGTGTTGGGAATTCGTGTTTTCTCTCAATTTCTCTTCGTGAGAGGTGAAAGATGATAGAGCCAAATGTGGAAACTTGTGTTAACCATTAATTAATTAATATTAAATAAACATAAAACTACACACCGAATTTATCGTTAAAAATGGTATAAATTTTGCATAAAATATTAATTACAACCCCCATCAGCCACTAAGTTTACCATGATTTTTTTGTATTTAAGAATGGTCATGACTGGGGCCTGACCTATTACTTACTATAATAAAACCGACTTGGCGATGGTGACTAATTAGGTGGTCAGGTGCAGAGTCAAATTCTCTCAACAAACAGGAAGAATTTCATTTCAACTAAAAATATACCTGCTTTTGAGCAGAGTTGCACTGTGCAATCGAACGAACACGGCTCAACCACCCTTACCTGTCACAAAAAAAAGAATGGAAAAGTAGGCGCGAGCGACCCTTACCAAAAACAGGCTACATTAGGTTTCCTTTAGGGCATAGGGCGGGATGGATGCTGTCGCAAAAATTACTCTACAGTTTGAGTGTATCCAGCCCGTCCTAGAACGGGTTTGTTTGGGTTGTTTGAACATAAAGCTTGTTTTCAACGGGACCGACCCACGAAATTAAAAAAAAAAACTTTTTTTTTAATTCAGATGTTAATAACAGGATGGTGAGAATGAATTTAAAGAGATTTGCTAAAAATAATTAAAACCAAAAAAAAAATTATAATTATTTGAAAACGTATTTTGAGGGATTCCCTAACGCTATGCTATGCGGAAACGCTATTTTATGTTTCAGGCAAATCCGGGAATTTTTCTGAGCTATAGCCCTGACTTTTTTCGTTGAGTTTTTTCTTTTAGTTCCCTATCACCCAGTAATTAGTTAAAAACGATTTTCATTCGATTAAAAAAAAATTATTTCCGGATACAAAACATGATTATACTTGGGGGTGACAAAGCAGAAGGTGCGCCCTGAAACTAAAATCATTCCTCCATCTAATCCAAAATTCGCTGGACTAAAATTAGTTGGTTCGCTCGATCCGAATGTATTAGATTATTCGAATCGG
>JABASL010001313.1:0-11385 GCA_019775825.1 Neanura muscorum
TGGAACATTTGTAGACGAAATACTTAGATTACGGCGGTCATTCCATGGACATCCTGTCTGCAGTCTGCCTGTCTTCTTAAACGCACTTTGCATGTTGTGCTTTGTTCACTTTTGGTATTATGCTAAGCTGATTCATTTGTTGTATTTGTTAATTACAGCTCCTGTTCCTGGGGCCGGGTCAAACAAGATTTCTACAGCCGAGCGGAATTTATTCAGTTTTCAATACTTTTAGTGTGGCGTAGCTTAACTAACTAAATTATCAAAACTGGGTCAGGAAATGTCAGCAACTGCAATGGAGAGTAAGTTTGTTGTAACCTAATTGTCAGATTTACGGTTCATAATAATCCATGATTTACTTCCCTATCATCAATTGTAATACAATTTGTGTAGATCACCTGTTCAACATGAAATTTGCCGTTAAGGAGCTGGAAAGAAGTTCAAAGAAAGCAGAAAAGGAAGAGAAGGCTGAGAAATTAAAATGCAAGAAGGCAATTGCCAAGAATAATATGGAAGTTGCACGTATCCATGCCGAGAATGCAATTCGGCAGAAGAATCAAAGCTTAAATTATCTTCGAATGGCTGCTCGGGTTGATGCAGTCGTTAGTAGAGTACAATCAGCCTTGACGACCAGAAAGGTATAGCAATGGCATAGTCAACCACACCTTTTATTCTTCTTAGCTGTTTCACATTTAGTGAACTTTGATTCTAGGTCACAACTGCAATGAACGGTGTCGTCAAATCTATGGATGCTGCCATGCGAAGTATGAATTTGGAACAAATGTCATCTCTAATGGATAAATTTGAAAAACAATTTGAAGATCTTGACGTCCAGAGTTCTTACATGGAAGGTACGCCTACCGGTTAGGTTTAGTGTTTAGGTTGTTTTTATTCCGGGCAGCACAACGAGCATCAAATCTATGAGTGAGATCTTATGCTCGCTGATTCCAGGATTTGACAATCTCAAAATTATGCCATGTTCGTTTGTATATTCAAGATCTGTTATATTTAATTTAAACTTTCAGGTACAATGAGTGCAAGCTCCACGACAAGTGTCCCAGTTAACGACGTAGACAATTTGATGCAAGCAGTAGCAGATGAAGCCGGATTGGAGCTGAATATGGATCTTCCTCGTGGAGAAACGGAATCAATTGCCTCTACGCAAGTGAGCCATGAACAGGATGAACTTACTGCTCGTCTTGCACGACTTCGTGAATAATCGACAACTTTCCAAATATTTCTAACGATCAATAATCCAAGAACATCAGGAGTCGAGAACGCCTCTAAAGTAAACCTAAACTTATTCACTTCGCCTACATACATTAGTATCAGCCGTTAAGTTACACTTACAACTACAAGTAGCCAATGACCCGCTACATAATCGAATCCGTATTGCTTTTCTGCCCAAAACTTTGTATACTCCATTAACAGGAATGATTTACAAATTGCTAAATATGAGCCCAATTAACATTGATTTTCAATTTAATTTACGTGCATGCCTTAGTTTATTTGAAAAGCTAGATAGTTAAGTTGTTCGTGTATACTGAAGCTTTTCAATGGAAAGCTTTGTAATTTGAAAGAGATGACACAACTTGTCGCATCCGTTCCGCGTTAATCTTTGATGCCGAAACGTGTGAAAGCATTGGAATTGAATAGTCAGTCCCAATAATACAATTTGCCTTGAGCTGAATTTCTTCTGGTGCAGACCAAGGCTCATGAATGAATTCCGTCGGAAAGTGTCGGAGAGCCGAGACATATTTCCTGTTAAGTGGGTATAATTATTAATTATTATAATTAAGAAGAAATAATTAAATTAAATGGACTATTTCTAAAAATATAATTAAAATATTTTTGATTTGCCGAATATAGTCTCCGTTGGGATCTGCTTTTCTTCCAAATCGAACAGGACAAAGTGCATGAAAAAATGGTTGAAAAAAGGAACTTCCACTGTACCAGAGCCAACTTCCAGCGTTTGTTACCCAGTCAGTATCCAATAATAGTTCATCAAAAACCTGTGTTATAATAGAGAAAACGCACTGTTAACCTGTTACGCAGGTTCATGGACTTTTTTTCACCGAATGGATCAAGCGCATGCGCTAACCTTCATTCCTTCTTCCCATGAAATCCAAAGGTGTCCGCGCGTCAAGAAGGAAGCTACAGCATGTCGAGCTAAATGATGTATCCAACCTTCCTGCCTCAATTGGATCATAATGGCATCAATAAATGGGAATCCTAGAATTTACAAGCAATAATTGCTCAGGCAGCCAGAGCCAGCTCTTCCTGATTGAATTGGTTCATTTCGTTAACTTCAAACCGCAACGAGCATGTGCATCAGGATACTCATTGCTTAAATCGCTGCAAGTTTGCTTTACAAGTAATCAGAAACGTCACAAACCTGTTTGTCCATTGGTCCATTTGAGAATTGCTTCAGGATTCTTATCCCAAGGTACTTGGAGACAGATTCCGTTTCCAATCATTTTATCAAAATTTCCGTTTCCAACTGCAGCTGGAACCAACAATTAAAGACACGGATTTCTCTAAATCCGATCGGAATCCTTGGATTTAGGTTGGATTTACCTATATAGAAAAATTCTTTCCAAAGAATTTGAACATAGAAATTCAGCGGAGGTTCCATTTTCTTAATATTTTCGTACACTTTTTTCAGTTCGTAAAAGAGGAGTCGTGTGCTGAGGCAACCAAAACGTAGATAAGGACTTATTATACTTGAGGATTCCAGTAGAACCTATTAAGTATTAATTCCAAGAAATTAACTAAAGCCTTTAACTAATATTGTGTTTGTTACATTTACTTCTGGCGTCAATTTCCCTCTAAGTTCGTCATTTGAGTGCCGAGTCATCTGGACAGATTTTTGTTCCAATTGTTTTGTTAATCGCTGCAGGGCTTCAGTTTCGCCACCTTTCCACAAATCTCCACCATCTGCTTCACTTGTCGCGGGGAATCCAAGTTCTTCAAGTGTTGGAACTCCATACTTACTCTTAAACTGTGGCTTAATCGGCGTATGTGGAAGGCGCGATGGAGCAGGGCATGGTTCTTGGGGAGGTGGTAGTGATTCAATAATGTTTAGAAAATGTCGGTAGGTGAGTGTTGCATTGCCGCCATTTTGCTTCATGATTCTGTTTAAAACAATTACGATTCATATCGTATTTGTAAAAAATTTATTCTCATAGAACTCACAGGTCTGGAGAGTACAGTGTATGCGTCGGATAAGTGATAACATGGATTCCAAGTTGTTCACAGAGTATGACAATATTGTGATCTCGAGCATGGCCAAATGGTTCCGGATCCTCTTCAAAACTGAAACAAGAAGTCTTCCACTCCTACCAAAAATTAATTAAGAGTTATAATTAATTATTATCAAAATAATTAATCTTTGTTTCTACAAGATTTAGGGCAACTTACTTTAAAAAGTTTCGGTAAGACATTTGCGGGTTGACCTCGGACAACAAAAAGCCTCGAATTGAATTTTCTTAAACTCTGATCTAAATCCAACAAACATTGGAGAAGGAACCTTAGAAGAAATAAAGCTTGACTTAATATTTTTGTGATTTAATTACTGTGATTTTCAACTGGATTTCAATGTCAAAGGTCACTTTACCTCCATTTATTGATAGCATTCCTTGTCGCAGAAGCCGCAAAATATGGATCAAGAATAAAGATAAACCGAACTGAATCCGCTGATTCAATGGATTCGACCAATGACGGATTGTCATGCAGCCGAAGTCCTTTGGTTCGGAACCAGTGCACTGTATTATGCATTCTTGAAAATTAAAAAAAAACGTTTGCAGAACGCTGTTCGGCTAACTTGAAATGGCTGATATTCGCTCTTGGATTCCTTCATGTGAAAACACGAATCGCAACTGGATATGCTTGCGAATGATTTCTCCTTGATCGTTCGATAAAGCAACGTGATCCAATATCCTGTCACGTTGTCATCCATGTGCACAAATTGGGTCAACTGGCACGTTTTTAGAGCACATGGACACAAATTTGACAAAAGATATGAAAAACTTAAACATATTTTTTTTTTAAAATTATTAACATAAAAATATGAATAAATTTTTTAAACTTTGGGCAATTATCAAAAGATGAAAATACGACAATTTATTTTAAAAATTCGATTTAGAATAATTCATTAATTAAAAGTAAGTCGTAAAGGAGTACATTATATAACATTTTGTAATCATGATAATCATAGGAAACGAAATCCGATTTTAAAACAGGTTAAAATTCATTCAAAATAACTTAAGTTATTAAATTGTACTAACCTGCGTCCTAAAACAATAGTTCAAAATTATAACGATTCCCCTAAGTGGAAGTGGTTCTAATTAATAAATCAAAATGTACTATGTTTCACTCGCATTAACAATTCTAAAAAAAAGATGTGATTTCAACATTATTAGTTTGGGCCTGAGATCCTTGGAATACGTATCACTTTTTTCTTTCAAAATGCGAACAAGGAAAGTACATTACGCAATTTTTAGCATTATTTTGTAGCAGGATATTTAAGTTAGTTATGGTGTGTACAAATTTAGAAGAGGTAGGTAATTATTAAGGAGACATTTTTCTCATTTAGGGACAACTGGGTGGTAAACGCCTACTAGCCGCGTAAGGATAAAATATTGAAACTAATTTTTTTAAAACATATTCTGCATTCGTGGAGTTATAATTGCAATTACCGTTCTTCGAGTTTTAAGATTTTGGAACATGAAATTGGCAGTGAAAAAGTTATAAGTCTCCTGAAGGGGCCGAAAGCTCACGAGCGGACTAAAAAAAAGTTTAGTAATTAGCTTCAATAATTAGTATAAATTAATTAAAAATTAATCACAAATTACTTCAAAACAAAATAATATAGAATTAATTTACTTACGTGGAGAATAAAATTATCGTAGACTTTTAACAGTTCTTCGGTCTCATACTCTTCAAGACAAACGAAGCCTTCAAGTGATGGACTATTTTTTCGAGCACAGTCAATACAGTATACAATGTGCCGTTTGTCGAGCTCTTTTACAAAAAGTAAATGAAAGACTTCGAGCTGTAAGAAAAAATTGAAACAAAATTATTGTCAATTTAAATGGAAATTAAAAAAATTACTGTTGGTTTAAATAAAAATTCAAAGGAAATTACTGACAATTTAAATAAAAATTCCAACAAAATTACTGTTTAAATTTAATTATTCTCCACTTACGTCACATATCCCACAGTAGTGTGATGTGTAGTTCTTATCCTGTCCATGAAAATTTTTGAGTACATTTTTTGATTTGATAAACTCCAAAGTCTTGATGGATTGAATGATAGTCTTCATAAGGACAGTTCTATAAAAAATAAAGATTTAAGTTAAGTTAATTGAAAACAACAATAATTATTTCAATGATTATTTGTATATCGTTGAAATTAAATTGAAGTTGGCTACGTACTTGACAATTTCAAATAGTTTCGGATCTGCCATGTAAACATTTCTTGCCAAGTTCCAACTAAGATGGATCATTGGGACAATAGACTTGAAACCTTGAATCTTGTTCCATTCGTAGCGCTCAACAGCAAGTTGATATTGACGAGCCGTTAGGGGGCCAACGTTCCAGGCAATGTTATTACACCATCCAATGGCTTGAACCCAATGGACACATCCAGAATTTACCCAAACTAGATCTCCAGGCATTTGCCGAAAACGGTACACTGGAATCTTCTCGGCATACAAGTCATCGAGATTGGGCCACCATGATCCATCAAGATAACCAATGTCATTCCTGTAAATAATATTAAATATCCGATTAGTAATAAAAAAAGAGCAATTTACACTTTCACAAATTGAATTTCTTAAAAGTGGACATCAAAAGGTTTGATGACAAAACAGATCAGTCTGTGACAGTTGTGAC
Organism: Neanura muscorum; assembly: GCA_019775825.1. Classification (NCBI taxonomy): domain Eukaryota; kingdom Metazoa; phylum Arthropoda; class Collembola; order Poduromorpha; family Neanuridae; genus Neanura; species Neanura muscorum. The sequence continues at coordinate 5,892 of JABASL010001313.1, forward strand.
ATCTACAACGCCTGCCAGTAAATTGACAATTGGTCCCATGCAAATGATTTAAGTTGTTGTTTGACCTTTGGATATTTTCAAAATGGTACGTATGTTATTAAAAAATCGCTTTACTTACTTTTCACATAATTTTTGTATTCCTCCCCAATAAGCATCTGGAACAGCAAACCACTCACAAGTTCCAGGACCTATGTTAATATTGATTGAGCAAAAGTTGTTATTTTCTTGGTGTCCAGGTGTCCTGGAACCTGGAACTTTCATGTAGAGTTGGACCGTGTTCATGCCCAGAATGACATGACCAACATGGCTAAGCAAATTACTAGCAGAAACTACTCTTGCAAATGCTGGTAACTTATTGAGTTCTTCCAATTGTGGACGCCATTTCCTTTCGTCTGAAAGGTCCACATTAGTGCCAAACTTGAGATGCTTTTGTATTTTTTTAAGCTTCTTTCTGGAAAGTGAGTCTTTTGAATCGGAATCCGAATTCTTTTCATTGCTTTGCTCTGTCTCATCCTGTAAATGTAAAACACGTGAAATATGTATTAAAAACAATTCTGAAGAAAGCAGGATACTTAGCTACGTTTTCTTTTAAATGACAAACATTTTTTAAAGAATTTTTCAAACCTTCAAACTATCTTTGAAGCTTTGTGCTTGATATCTGGCGTAGTTTGCTATGGACGTATGATCACGTTTCGAGTAGCATTTCCAGCTACGGCGTCCCAACCGATCATAGTTTTCATCACTTGGTTGTTGAAATTGTGTCCGAACTTCAATACCATGCTCAGCATTGGCTTCAACAAGAGTTTTGGTAGAAAATAATCCAAGGTTCATTTTAAGTGGTGCAGCCATTCCACGTATGACAGCAATTGGATGTTGTAGACAAAATTCATGAAGTTGATCCGAAAATGCATCTTTTTTATTCTCCAAAAAGACCGATGGTGTTTGAGGCAGGAGTTGCTCATGTGTTAGACGATGCTAAATAATAAGAAACAAATCGTTAACTTGAAAAATAGTACAAAAACAAAAAAGGGTGAATGTGAACTTACCTTAGGAATTTCAGGTACAACAGGCGGGGGAACTCCGTCCTGGAGTATGGAAGTATTACTGACTCCCTTGAGTCCAAGTCCTTTACAATTGGCTACCAATTGACTCGATGAAAGTTTTATATTGAAAACAGGGGTAGCCTCGTGTCCTCCACCGCCTCCACTGCTAGAATTATTAGTTGATTCAAAATTATTGTTAAACTCGAAATCCAGTTCGTCAAAATTAATTTCTTCAGAAAGATTTTTCTCTCCAAGCCAGGCCGAAAGATCTTGATCCGAAAAACTCGGAGAAAATGGAGGTGAGTACGGTGTTGGTGGTTTACTATGAGGCAAACTGTTGAAATTAACAGCAACAAAATAATGAACAAATTGAACATATGAACGATTTCATTTTTAAGAATGAACAAATTGATCACAAAAGTGCCACAATTACAAATCGGTTTTACTCCCAGTTTTTCTATGAAATTTTGAACTTACTCATCATGAATTTTCTCAACTGCCTCCACTTTGAATTTCTTGCGAGGTTGTGGCTCATGCTTGAAATTTTGAGCTCGCGCGGCCATATCAGCTGTTATAGGAAGATTCCACGCTTCTTCTATCACTGGAAGCTGTCTCGCTTTGATTCTGGAAAAAATCAGATCAAATTACACTAAAAAAAATTCTCAGATTATTAATCAACTCTTTTTCTAGCGTTTTAGCTTTTTCAAAATCTGACTCCTTTATACTTTGAAAAAGCGATTCTTACACTGTCTCCTGTTTTGGTGCTGCTGCTAAACTCTTTTGTAAAAACTTTATCTTTTCTTTGAGGTTTCCATTACTTTTACAACGTCCTCGACTAGCATTGACGTAGCAGGCTAATGCATCCCTTGGTTGCTATTCATAGACAAAAACTTATTCAAAAACCACAAATTAGGGCCCAGTAATCAGACCAGCATTGAAAACGTTAGAAATCAGCGATAAAAACGAACAACGTTCGGGTTAAAAACACTTTAAGTCTGAATACTTACCTGTGAAACAGTTTCATACAATATTCCTAAATTCGTCCACGCTGCACCGTGATACTTGTCTAATTGAACAGCACAAATATAGGCCTGAAGAGCGTCCAAAGGCTGATTCTGTTGTTGGTAAAGTACACTGTTAATCCAAAGAAATTAAACAAATTAAAATTATCATAAAACCACAAACCTCAACCTAACAAAGAAAGATGCAGGATGTAGAAAATGCCAATTACTTTAACCAACCGAATTCCCAAACCAGCTTACCCAATAGAACACCACGTATCAGCGTTTCCCTCTGACTTGTCTACACTTTTACGGTATGCCAAAAAAGCGTCGTGAACTTTTCCAAGTGAAGCGTAACAACGTCCCAGAAGGTAAAGTGAATGACCTGATCTTGGTTCAGATTCAAGTGATTTTTGAAAACAACGAATTGCAACTTGCTCTCGATACAGTTTTTCACCAAATGACTCCTCAGAATGATGAAGCCAACCTGTAACGTTTTCATTTACTTTTAGAACACCTTACTTCAGGGGAAGAAAAACCCAAGTGACGTTTTGCCGTCCGTTTGGAACAAGAAATAAAAACAGAATGACGTTTTGATTTACTTTTCGAACAAGAAATAACGCATTGAGTGACGTTTTCATTTACTAAAGAATAACAAAAGGAAATGTTTTTTGATCTTGCGGAATTCTTATCTCTTGAAGGAATTTGACTCATATCCTTTTCTTTGTTTTCATCTTTGATCATTAGGCAAAATGTCCAGATTCTCTTACCTAAATTCCTATAAATATCCGCTCTTAGTGCTGGTTGTAAGTCTTGATTTGGAAGTAATTTTTCGTAGAGAGCCTTAGCCAATTTGAGCTTTCCTTCGACGTCGTAATAATGGGCAATATGGAAACGTATTTGATTTTCAGTAAGGCTGGAAGGACTGGAATCGTTGAGTGCAAGTTTAAAATGTTTGAGAGCTTGACCCAAATATGGAGCTGCTTTGAATATTATTCCAAGGCGCAAGTGCACTTCTTTACTACGGCTAAAGGCAGGATCTTTGTAAAGAGCTTCTTGGAAGAATTTAGAAGCCCTGGAATTAAAAATAACAAAGAACAGTTAGACTTTAAGTTTTAAAATTATCTAAACAAAAATCAAAGCCTACAACACACTGACTGTTTACACGCACTGACCCTTTACAAACTAAGATGCCTTCATTCCAGCACTTAATTCAACAGCAACAGCGTCCAGCCTCTTCCAGCCAGCGTTAACGTAGCGCCCTCAAACTGCCCAATCTACCACTCGACGTGCCCTACTTATCGGCAAATGCCGAATGACGTAGAGTGGTAGGAGAATTTAGCAATGTTAAATTTATTCCAACTGCTAGTACAACAAACTCCAACTAATCGACGACGCAGTTTAGTAATCAAAGAACGTCAAACTGGAGCAAAAGAGATAGAATTATTTTACTAGTAAAAACGAAACAAGCTCAGCAGCGTCATTTTTTAGATAAATTCCTAGCAATCTTCCTTTTCCACCACCGTACATAACGAATCTCTCTTCCTATTTACAAATCACTTCAGTTTAGTTTAAAAAATTTTAACAATGGGAAGAATCAGGACCGATAACAGAAAAATACAATCACAAATTCTACCCTAAACAACTGCTAGGTTCGAATCCTAAAACCCCAATTAAATTGTAAATTATCCTAAAGATGAGGATCCACCAATGGAACGACGACCTATCTCTGCGAATTACCGATAATAAAAATGGCAGATAAGTTTCACAAGATTTATGACACCAATTCAAATCCAACCAATTCACAAAAAAAGGTCCAGAACGAGAACCTAAACCTAATTCAAGGACCCTTGAAATTGTCCTGTCCAAGTGTCCTTTTCCTAGAATAATTATGAAGATGAATTGGGGACTCAAATGTCAACTGTCACCAAAAACTAACCTGACAGGAAGCACATAACCTATACAAACTAAGGCAAACTAAAGTTTGGGTTTTTAAGCAAGCTAACTTAAGAATTTCCAAGTTCTACCCTATAATTTTAAACTTTTGAAAATTATTATTCTTACAACAAGAAAAGGTCCTTCATCAAACTTTGGAAAACCTTAATAGCTTTAACGACTCAAGACACACTTAAAATGAACTTTGGAAGAATCGAACTTTTAGGCGTTATCTAACTTACCGTTATTCTCTGTTGAAATTAGTTACGTCAAATTGTTGCGTAATTTTGAACTAGACAGTAGTCATTTAATTAAAATTGAACACTATATCGTGATGGTGGCAGTAGGTTGTTACGTTTCGAGGCAGTAATTATTTAGTAAATTTTCAGTGCAGTAACACTGAAACGTTATGAGACCCTTTTAGTTATCTAGATTTTCAATTGTTCCTGCTGATCTTTCAAAATAAGAAAAAAATTGGCCCTTGACCAACAGGAACAGAACTGAAAAACCGTTATGAACACAATAAGTTGAACTTGGACGACGCTTTTGTTTTCTATCAAAAAACTTGCGGTCGTGGATTATGAAGTAAAAGGCAGTGTTAAGTTATAATTAACTAATAGTAAAGTGGCTTTTAAATCTAAATGTCTCTTATCCTCTGTCGTGAGAACGTACTGAGGTACGGAAGGGAGTCCTCGGGAAGTGTTATACACTTAGGAAGAAGGATAAATAGGAAGAGTTCACTGCCTCCAAACAAAAGGGGAAACTTTAAAGGTTTTTTGGCTGCGATGTACCCCCAAAAACCCCCCACAGTATATTCCCCCCCCCCTTGCTACTGAGGGGAAGTCACACACCTCACGCACTTATTCCATGAATCCTCTTCCTTCCTCCCAAGTACGAAGACCTCGCTCGTCACTACGAACGCTTAAGCAAGCCCGATCCAGAATAACATCCTAAAAATAAATTTGAATCATCTGGATCAACACCACAACAATGAAAATAAACGTTGCTGAATTTTAGCAAACACAATTGAATTTACTGAACTTTAGGAAGCACAATTGAAAAGTAAATAGTAAACCGCACTCAAATCCAGAAAACCGCAAACTTAAAAGTTCATTTCTCTCTTAGTGGAGAAATATTTTTTTCCAGCAAAGCGTCAGCGTTATTCACCAAAACCAATTGCTAGAAATCGACGTGCTGAATTTTGGTTTTACAGAAAGAGGAAGAGTAAAATTAGAATGGGTGCGAAAGTGGAACCGGCTAGTTAACCTTTGCATATTGCAAGAAATTTTTTAGAATTCTCATTCAATCGACACAGATAAATGGATTTATCGATTTTCAAATTATCCAGGGCATTAGTCTAGAAACATTTTGAGAGACCAAGTTTCCCACGCCCTCAAAAGTTCAAGGTTCATCTAAGACGTTAGAAAGTCCTTCGATTAACGGAAAAGAGGATCGAACAGTCATGCGTCATGAATTTAATATTATTAAAGTCAAAATGATTTCTGATTGAAACTT
>JABASL010001314.1:0-11384 GCA_019775825.1 Neanura muscorum
CAAACTGACAAACCGGTCTTACAATAATTGTACAATTAATTGTACAATTACTTTTTACTAATTCCTGAAAATCTTCAATTGTTTTGCATAAAGTTGGGGTCCATCATCAGTTCGACTACCAATACAATCATGAACTGTCAACGCTCAGTTTAATTTGACATTTGAGTCCAGGTGTTCAGCGTACCCTTTGGCAAAGGGCCTTGGCTTGAACTGTCGTTGCAGGATTATTTTTGGTTGAGTTCCCTTGGGGGTCTTTGGAAACTGCCACACTGGATTACTGTCACCCTAATTAGAAGAAAGCTGAAAGGAGTGAATGTATAAAAATAGGAATTTTACCTGTAGGTACTGATGCATAATCGAGTCCATTAGGATTTGTATTGAGACCTGTCCCTAGTCCATGCCCATTAGTCAGGGGCTGTTGACCATTAGAAGTGACATGTCCATTATTGATGACCACACTGGCCTCAGTTTCATTCAACTGAAGAATGTAATGGTATCCAACGGAGATGAAATCTCCTTGGAGTCCGCAGCCTCTCGACTGTTGTGTCCACGGAAGGTGACCAAATACAGGGTGTTCAGTTCCAATTCTTACAGTTGCATGATTAGTGCTACTGCGAGAAGTAAAGGAATTGACCGGTAGGGCTCTTCCACAAGCTCGTGTGTCCCAGCCAACGGGAACAACAATGACGACACGCTGAAAGTACACACGTCCGTCTGTTGCTTGTTTCAAATAATCAGAGCCGGAAGTAAAGATAGCCTGAAATTAAAAACGAAAAATTGATTAGTTAATGCTTTCCGGGTGGCTTTGAGTACTTGAGAAAAAAATCCGGGTAGCTTCGAAATGGAAAAAATCCGGGTAGCTACTTTTGACAACTACAGACCGAGGGAGCTGAAACTTTCTGTAATTGGTGTGAGAAAGTCTTATAATTAGGGTAAAAGTTTTAAAATTTTTGGAATTAGAATGCCAAGTGGTTTTGTCCCCGGAATCAGATTTCGAAAAATTGGTATTTGATGACTTCCATATGTTACCCTACTCATTTCCTTTTTGTATCCGTTCTCTGACTCCATTTTGGTGGCATTTTAAAAATTAAATATCTAGCAGCACAAATAATCTCCCATTTCATTATCTTCCTGGTAGCTTACAGCGAAGCAAATGAGCCGAAACCATTTAAACTTTTTGGAACATAAGGGTGGTGTTTTCAAAGAATTGGAATATAAATCTGTTTTCGACCAAACACGCACCCAGGCTGAAAAAAAAACGCTGAACAAGGGAAAAGTGCCATATGTGTTGGGCTTTTGTCCATTAAAATTGCATTTGAAAGGAAGGAAGAAGAGACAATTAAAATCACCCTTACCAACCCTTACACAAAAACCAGCCACAGGACCCCATGAGAAAGCAATTACATCTTCTCTAATTGTTTCTCCCTGTGGTTTCAGTTTTCTATAATTTGGAGACAGGTTTACATTTCTTTTACCCATTTTTCAAAAAAATTGACTCAAGAATACTGTCAATGTTAAAGGGAAATTGAAAACGAATTCTTCAAGACATTCTGTTCGGAGTCAGATAGTGTCCAATATTTCACAGCCTTTGTTTAACTCGGTTTAGTTTGGTGGAGTACTGGGTGGGTATTGAGTATTGGGAAAGGTCGCTTCCGTTCAATTTTTTAATTTTTAGTTCTTTATGATTTATTTTCTGCCAAGATTGAATTTAAAAAAAAACTGCTTTTCCTGACCGTACATTAAAGAAAACAGGCCTAGTATATGATTACATTGAGAGTCAATAATTTGAGCCTCAAAAACATTTACTTCAAACATAAATCTTTAACAAAAGGGCAACAGCATCAGTATCAGCATCCCTCATGCAGAGAATTTCTATAGCATCTCACGATTTAAGCATATTTTTTCGTTTTTGGTTTTGCAATAACTTTAACTTGTGCCTCATGCCTTGTATTTTGTTTGAGAAAACCGGTTTTAGTTTTGCTTATTTTGAAAACTTGATTTTCAAAAAATGCAAGTATATTTCACAGACTGAGGTCGAGTATTGAATTGCAATAAGGTTTGATACATAGAAGATAGGTTAGACATATCTTGGAGATGTATGTAATCAAGTAATTTCGTTAACCTGCCTAATTTCTTCTTAACTTTTGTCCTCCAGAGTTCATTAGTACAAAATGAATTTCTTAAGTTATAAAAAATGAATTAAATCAGCAAGAAACGACGAAAAAGTTGGCTTGATTTATAACTTATTTATTATTCTTCTTTTGTAAGGTTTTTAACTTTCCCTAAAACTTTCTTAAGAATCTTGATTCCAAGTCTCGTCAAAATCTTTTTTATTTATTGAGTTCCAGAGATTAATTTTCTGGTTGAGACATATTAGACTAGGAAATAGGGACGTTCCTTTAAGTAGAGTAAACTTGAAACCTTCCATCTGCATGCCGTCTCCCTTATAGTAAATTTCTATTATTCAACGAAACTTTTTTCCTCTATAAATTGAAGAAATATAATAAGAAAAGCAGTTTAGGACTTTCTTTACTTTCTCCTGCTTTCAAGAACTGGGTAAAAACTTTCTGTGAGGGAAGACGCTGAGGAAGAGTCTTTTGGCTTTTGAATGTGGTGAAAGTGAATTTTTATAAGTTTAGACTTTAACTTTACGATGTCATGAATAGAAATGCATGGAGAGCCGTTTTTATTTCATTTTCCCTGAAATTTCCTTCCATTCATCTCAGACTTAGGAAAGAAACTTCTGATTAAGGATGAACATAGTCAGAAGAATGAGAGTCGGGAATTGGCGACATCATAAAACAATGGGTGACAATGTGACAATGCAAAGTTGGAAGATCATTTCATCCAGAAAGGAGATGAATATCCTAAGGCCAACGCCTTTTCATTTAAAAATCCTTCACTTCTACCATTTATTGGATTTTTTCAGACTATCTTTGTTCATGTTCGACACGTAGAGAACTTGGACTTGATTTTGTAATTCTTAAAACGACGCCTACAATCCAAAAGAGAACGTGATTGATCACATGTCAATTGGCATTATTACCCATTGTTATCCTCCTATCCTTCAATTATTTGACCACTTCCATTTCCGTACTCCCTAACACTCGGATTCTGCACCTCATGTTGTGATTAAGGGCTGGAAGATATTCAAGGTTTTCTTCAGCCAGTATTTAGTTAAAACACATCAACAAATCGTAAAGTAATTACGCACCCGGTTAAGTTTCGGCTCACGAGAATCGGAACCGCGCAAACACAGCAACAAATCGTACAGTAATTACGGACCCGGTTAAGTTTCGGCTCACGGGAATCGGAACCGCGCAAACACAGCAACAAATCGTACAGTAATTACGCACACGATTTCCTTCCGGTTCGCGAGAATCGGAACCGTAAGGATGGATCATGAATTGAAACCCTACGTATTAAACCCTAGTTGCTTCCTAAAGCAAGTTCAAGGTCTCCAGATGCAAATAATCCGGCGAGATGCGCCGATTTTACGGTTTGGATAACCGATTTGGTAAACGGAATTGGTAAGCCGAATGGGCAAACCGAATGGGCAAACCGAATGGGCAAACCGAATGGGCGAACTGAACGGGCAAACCGAATTGGTAAACCGTATTCCGGTATACCGGATTTGTGGTATAACTATTAGTAATCCATCACTCAGCACTGAAATGTCAGTGCATAACAATCAAAAGTAACACTTTGCTAATGATTTGATGTATTTCTTATTTAACTGCCTTACACGACAGGGTTCAATTAAGAATTATGGCAAGTAAAATGCAATATATTAAAAAACCGGCTGCTGTTCCTGATTCTTTCTGCAACTTTAAACAAGATGGATTCCTCGGAGTGGAAAAAGTTGTGACCATGTACGGAACAGTAAAAGTTAGTATAACCGTAGTATAACAAAGTTTAAAAGAAAATCAATTCCTAGTTTGTACTTCTCCAGAGCCAGATGACGCAAGTTTGAGGACGAAAACAGACCTTAAAATGGCTGAAAACTTGAATTAGTCTAAAATGTAGTGGGTTTTGGGGAACGGGAAGAAGTTTTCTGCGTATTACCAACAGAAATTTTCTATTCGCTTTGAAAGGTAGCTGTAAGTAAAACCTAAAAGTAGAAAATTAACAAGTTTTGACTCCTTTGAATTAGAAGTCTAGAACTTAGTATTTTAAATGCTGTATAATAGCCTCCGAAGTGTAGAAAGGAGAAACTAATTAGAAGAAGCAAGTGATCAAAGGAGAACTACCATTTGCTTTATTTTTAAATAGCGTTTAGATGTAGATAAATTAGTAAGGTAGAAATTCTTAATTAGCTTCACTTTCTCTTCCAACCTACGCAACTTACAAAATTAAAAAACCTAGGACTTTTACTCCTACAACGGAGTAAAAGTCAAAATAGGTTAATTGAACCTTTTATAAAATGGGTATACAAAAGTTGAAGGAAATGGACGCCATTGTCTTCCGTTAGCTTACATTACGCTAGCTTAAACCTGAAACTTGCTTTCCATTGCTCTTTAGGAAAATTCTTAGATTATGTAGCTTAGATATTTAGAAAATAAACTGGTTACAATATTCCAGTTCCTAATGACTTGTGAGTTGTCCTAATATATCTTGACCGGCCATCAAATCTTCATCGACCATTTAAAAGGACGAAATCAAGGTGTGTGTTTTAAGGAATTTGACAATTTGAGTTACTGTTAAGTGTGAGTGTTACGGGGAGGCTGTTATTCATTTGGAAGTGTGTGAAGTGTTAGAAGTGGTGGTGGAAACGGTGATACGATGGGGTGGTAACGCTGACTCCTAAGGGATGATGAGGCTTTTAACATCCCGTGATATATGACCATCGCTTGAAGAACAATGGAACTCAAGACAAAACACATTTACATTATTTGAACGTCCAATTTCAAATAACGTCTTGGGATGGAACTTGAGTTGCACTTCTGAGTGCATGTCACTGGAAAAGGAGACATTTTACAGCTTATATGGGAGAGCGGTGACATGTTGCCAAAAAGCCTCAACTTTAAACTTCAACTTCCAGGAATTCTGGATTCAAAAAAATACAAACATTTTCTGCATACGTAATGCTAACGACCTACACTTGGCTTGGCACAACTACTCTTCGTTTTTTCTTGTTTAACTGTATTATTCCTTTTTTGTTCAATCCTTCCAGTGCAGTTTGATCTCCATGGCCCTAGTTGGTCCACAAGGGTTGGTTGATCCATAGCATCAAAATATTGCAGTTTCCCTTACAAATAAAAATGACCTTATATAGGTCATAGGTCATGTCACAATGTGGGTTTTCGTTGTTCAGTCGACAAACAGTGAACAGAAAGCTGAGGCGTCGATTCCAAAGCTCCTGATTTATGACTAATGTCTTCATTTCAAACAAACATTATAACCACAGCAGCATCATCATGCTTACATCATCATGTTGCTAAAAATTGGGATTGGGACAGAACGAAATGACGCTCTAAACGGCGGCGTTTCTTCTGAACAAACGGCTTAAACGTTATAGCTGAATTAGTCAAACTTGCAAATTAGGCTTATACAAGTTTAATGTACCAACTTGGTGCTCTACCTTCTTCGACTCAAAGCTATCCTTTAGCTCACAACGGTCTAAAAGTGCTAAGGTATTACATTTTGTATGTCAAAGGAAATGGTAATTGTTCTTGACAGAATGAGTCAATTCCTATTCTTAATACTCTTGGGCAAATATTTGAAAGGTGTTAAACAAAAACCTATTTGAGCTGTTTCCTTTCTTGTGTTTTTTTAAGAAGTCAAGAACCCCCATCTTCAAGCCTTCTTCGCTTTCCTAAACGTGCTAAATCTAAAAGTAAAATCATAAGTGCACAAAAGACGTTTCTCATAATTCTGGATGAGAGGGCGGAGATCTTTTCGAGTGCGTTCAACTTACGGCTACTTTCCTGGATACAAAACTCCTTTACAAAGAAGCAGCACGCATCCTTCGAAAAGTTACCTGAATGCTTCAGCTTGAATTCTTCCAGGTTGCAAAACACGAGTGCCGGATCTCGTTCTTGCCGAATTTTGCTCAAGGTTTTTTCTTAAGATGTAAAGTTTTACATTCACACCAAGAATTGGACCCTAAAATTGTACCGAATGGGGGTCTGCCAGGAAGTCAGGGTTAACCCGGGGTATCGTTATGACCGTTGCCTTAAAACGCAAGGGGAGATCAACTCATTATAGAAGTTTTCTTTCTCGACCTAGATTTTTTAGGATTTTTCAAATTCTTAACGTTCTATGACTCCCCAGTTCATTGTCTGCCTTGGATCCTTCGGAGCCGGGCTATAGGATTCTGACAACAGTGCAACGGAATGCTCGCTCCGTTCTTTGGCCCCACTTTTACCTCCACCACAACACCACCAGGTAAACGTCATCTACAAAAATCGGACACCTAGACCCTGATTCTTAAGTGTACCTCCCTTATTTATGGACCTTTACATTTAATAACCCCTTTCCTCGTCAAGTGTTAGTGGATGATGATTACACAACCCCTTTGATTAAGCCCTACGTTCATCACTTCCACTTTGTGATTACCAATTTATGTTCTCTCCTTTGTTCCACAGGATTCTAAGGATGTAAGGTCAACCTTTTTAAAATTCCCAAGTCACAAAAAGCGTCTTCGAAGATCCCAAACCTAGATCCTAACCCTTCATCCCACCTGAAAATTTTTAGAACGCGCATCTTCACGATTTTTTTTTCAGTTTTACCGAAACTTTTCTACATAATTTGAATGTAAGCTCAAATAATGTCGAACCAGTGAGGCACTTAAGGCCTAATAATTGGGTAAGTTGAAAGTGCACTTTAGGTAGACAGCTACCCTCATCAGGACCAACTTAATTGTACATACACTTTCCCACCCTTTGCTTTAAAATTTAACACGGTACATAAAAATACGCTTCTGGGAAGAGATTCACTGTAATGCTAATTAGCACATTGAATTTAGTTAATTGCATTCGTGTAAAGGTGCTTAACGGTCTACTACATTCAAGGGTTCCTCAACTGTTACTGTTGAAGCCATAATGGAAAGACGATGAGTAGCTCAATAAAAACTTTCTCTTGTGTGCCCACCACATCCCCATTTCTGATCTTAATTACTAAAGTTTTAAATGGTCAAACCTCGAATTTCTGTTAAGATTGATCGGTTACCGACCACCAAAGAAGACATCTTGAGAACTATACTCTTCATTTCGCAATTCGTATCGCAAAATTCGCGTGCCAGAGAAGAAATTTCAATAAATACTAAACAACGTTATTTAGTGTTATTCCAATAGCAAGGTTTGCAATTCTGGCATGCGTCTGACTCACTTGACTAAATCTTAGCGAAGAACGTCTCGTGAAGCTCAGAACGCTTCTATACCTATAAAAAATGTGCAATATTGGCTGAAGCCTAGCTTGAAAGGAGTCCTGCTATGAAGTTAAGTGCATAAAAGTCTGAATGTTGGGGAAGTGCCAGGGGCCATGACGGTTTAAGAACCTCAGAGGAACAGTAACTGTCAATGACAGATCTATTGGTAAATTAACTCTGATTTTGTTCCCAGCGGAGCAGCTGCAGCATCAAAAAGAAAAGATTTCTAAATAACGTGACTTTCCCACAACTATTTTCCAAAGAATTGAATAAAGAACCACTTCAATGACGATCCTTTGTCTTTTTGGTAGATTTCCCTTCAGTGTCTTCCCATTTTCTGAGGTAAAACATGTTCTCAGAAATTAGCTAATTCTCCTTTCGTTCGATCGAATTCAATATCCATATCGCTTTATCCATAATCGACGTCGGAGAGGACATGATGATTGCCAACGGTGGCTAGAAAATTTCTCAAGAACATCTTTCACCCATCAATGACTCTTTCCCATTGTGTATTGTGCATGGTGATTGACAGAAGGCGGTGGAGACTGGAAATAGTTTTTGGGGCTAATGATTCACCGCAGAAGGGATCATTAACTCTGAAAAGTCAAAACTTGACCAGAGTGATGATGATCTTAAAGTGGTCTAAAATGATCCGAAAGTTCTAGGGCAGTGGTGTGTATCTTTGGAATTATGTAACGTGTCATCTCCTTTGTCTGCTCCTTCATAAAAGAAGTGATGATGAGAATTTTACCTGGATAAATTTTCTAAAAGTGAGAATGCTATAATGGAAATCAATGCTAAAGATCTTGAATCTCACTCATCATTTTCATGTTCGAAAGAATAAAGGAAAAAAACTGAGTTCCCATCATCAAATTCTCACTTTCAATCTCATAGTGAGCTGAAAAGAAAAAAAGAGCATTATTCTTCCATCATTTCGTTACATAGCCCACATAGCCCGGCCTTTTATTCCGTAAGTCTATGGCCCTCTTTTTCTTTTTGAAAAAAAAAAGTCTTTTGAAAACCAAAATTGTTTCTGGAAAAGATCACTTTCATTCCATTGTTAGCCAGAGAAGCCTTAGCCATATTCCCCGGGAGACTACTTTCAACCCACATTGTACCTCATTATCCTGACTAGTGACCTTTGGCCCTCTTCCTCGACTCTTCTGTCTGATTTAAATTTGGGAAGATGCCAAGATGCTAGGAAAACCACAAAAGCCAAAAACTTGGAGTCTGCCTGCATGTATTAGCTATCTGGTTCAGGCCTCGAATCGCTTCAGTGAGGATCCATGTAATTTTTATTGGAAACCAAAACATTGTCATTTTATATACACGACACTGAGCCCTTCCTAATCAGCTTGGCTATCCGTTACCGGCTTATTTGCTCCAAGTTCCTACATTCCGGTTTATAACGACCGTAGAAATTAAAATCGAAACCAAGTATTTACAAGTATTTTAAATATATAAAAAAAAATTAGAAACCAATTATTAACAAATTATAAACGGTTTAAAGTCAAAATTATTGCGGTTGTAAAAACGAAGTTGAAAAAATTGGAGAATAATATTTGACAAATATGCCAATAGTTGTTTGACCTGTTTCCGAACAGCCAAGGCTGCAAATTTCAGTCAGTCAATTGTATAAATGGAAGAGCAGCCAATAATAATGCAAAAACTATAATAAAGGGCTTTAAACTGCCGACAATTGTTTGAATACAAAAAAACTTTCAGAAATGCTGGAGACGGTGGTTGGATTTTATAAGGGGAAGGGAATGATTTTGGAATTGTGTGTTTCTACATTACGTGATGAAATTTCCAGAGATCTGACAGACATTTTATGGAGTTGTAGATGTGTGTTAGTGTGGTTAAATGTTATAAAAGTGAATAGTGCTTATTAGCTTATTATCTCCCTTATAGCAAACAACATCTTCAATCTCCGAATAATCTTCATCTTCAGACTCATCTTCTCAAGATGAATCGTGACTCTTTTGGAGGTCATGACATTCTGGCAGTATCCTAAGACCTAAGACTATTACAAACACAGCCACGCAGATCACACACACATTCTATCCAGCACGCATCAGCTTTTTTTTCAAGTCAACGATTTACACTGTTTTAACCAACGAAAAAATCATAGCAGGGAGTTTGATTCCAAACATTCTGGAAAATCTCCTCAGAAACGTTTCCAATTTGACAAGAAACCTGATTCCTGTGGCCTGACTTCTTCCTTCCTGGTTTCAATTCCAGTTGAAACCAAGAATTAACAATGCTTTGGTACTAATTTGCGGAAAATGTGGCACGGAGTATGGTCGACAATTCCTGGAATCTAGTTTCACCGCCTAAGTCAAGTCAAATGATGATTACTTTCGGCTGACTTTTGAATTTTCTGGCTGACTTCTTAAATTTTCTGGCTGAATTTTGAATTTTCTTCCAGGCATTTCTTTGGTTTTAAACCTTGTGACCTTTTAATTTGCTTCCGTTTTAGTAAACGTTTATTCTCTAATTTCTTAAGTACATCACTCGACGTCCACTTAAGAAAAGTAGAGTTGCGGAATAAATGATGGAGGAAAGCTCCAGATGAAAAGAATGAAGTGCTTTTACCAGTGTTTAACACTCCAGGAAAAACTTTTCTTCTTCCAAAACTTTTGGTCTTTTCTTTGCTTTTCTTGAGGACAGGAAGGAAGCATCTCTAAAGGAAGGGAATGATTGAAGTGGTTGGAATAAGTTGGAAGGTAAATGATACAAAAGCATCTTCTGAATCTTGTACCAGCCTCTGTCAGTTAGTGGAATATTGACTCAAGGCAAAGTGCAAGTCTGCCTACCTTTTGAAGATGATTTCAAGTGTTCTGTGTCTTCTTTTGTAGTAACTTTGCCTTAACACTTTGAACAAGTGGATGATAGAGGGAAAATAATAACAATAATAATATAAATGAGAAAAATGGAAGTTACTATCCTGACAGAAAGGGAAGCTGGCTTTCTAGAAATGTGGATATATGCAATAGAAAGCATCTTTCGTCCTGACTGAAAAGGGGGCCCTTAATAATACACAGAAGACAAACATTATGTCAACAAAATATGTCGACAATAAACTACCATTTTTTTCTTTTATAAGATCCCGGGAAGGATCCAGTATGAAAGGGATGAATCGTCATAATAAAAGGTTAGAGACGGAAAGGAATGATAGCTATTAAGAAGAATGAGATGATGAGGAAGAAAAGGAAAATCCAGGAGCTGTGCTCTACCTTCCTTTTACCTTAGAACTGATTTTGTTGAAGATGATCATCAAAGTCATCTTCCTTGCCTCATCATTTCTTATAGCAACTTTAAAGATTTGTGGATTCTTGGAGGGCCATTGTTTGGTGTTTTCCTTAAAAAGAAGAAAAACGCAAAGAATGGGACATAAAAGGATCATAAACAAAGACGAAAACACCGGTGGCATTTAGTTACTTGAAAATTCTGACTTTTTGAAATTTTCCACCAGAAAATGCCACAAAATGCAATTTTTAGGGCCTAGCGCCCTAAAAGACGCTCCACTTGTTTGTTACATGGGCGGAGAGGAAATGCCCATCAAGAATTGACAAACGAGAAACAAAATTAAGTGTCAATTCGGCCAATTTTGGTTTTGATTAATAGCGCCTCGCGATGATATATGGCCATGAAAAATGTGACTGCCAATGCTCATGAGCGGTCAAAAACTCCGTAGAGTACTAAACACACATCTTTGGAGACATTCATGACGCTTTTCGACACGTTTACGAGATACAAACCAACATTTGAACCTACACTTTGCATTTATATGAGACCATTGAACTTGTATTGTAGCAGAGAAGGAATCGGAGCCAAAGAAACAAACTTTTTTCGCATCCCTGCTGTCTCTGACGATTCTCGCGTCCAGCAAGGGAAACTAATCAGTGTCACCAAAATTTTGAATGATGAATACGTGGGTTTTTAAAAAAATGGCTAACTGTGAATTTGGAAATATACTCACAGCCAGCAAGGATTCTGAACAACGAAAAAAAAA
>JABASL010001315.1:0-11373 GCA_019775825.1 Neanura muscorum
TTCTGTTTTTCATAACATTTCTGTCTGTTCTGATGAGTTTGTTTTGATGAATTGGAAGGAATGAAAATGTATAGAATGAACCGGAGGAGGTAGATGGTTGGTTGCCTTTACTAATTCATGTTTTCACTCTCCACTTTTATTTCTCTTTTTCCTGTTACACTAGGAGACGAAAATTCCCAGTGAAGCCTAAATTATTGACAGAAGAAGAGTACATAGCTCAAGGGGCAGAGGAGACTGCCCGGAGTTTGGAAGAACTACGAAAGTTTTGTAATAGTCCTGAATGCAATTCATGGAAAATCGTCTCTCGCCTTCAGGATCCCAAAAGGTAAAAACGAATCATTCCTTTCTCTTTTCTGGAGAGAGTCCTCCGTCTCCTTCGTCTTGGGGTCGGGTGGGTAAAAGAAAATGTAGAAAGCCTTTCTTTCACTTTTCCTTTTCGTCATATTCCCTAGTGACAATTTGGAAGGAACGGAGGAGGACGCAAATGGGAAAGTGGAATTGGTTGGTATGGAAGAAGGAAAGGTGGATTGAAGCAGAAATAAAATGGACAGGAGAAAGCGATTCTCTTGTCGTCATCTTCCTTCCAAAAGGCCTTTTTGGGATCTTTTTTGTTCTCCTCTTCTTGCTTTTCTCTCTTGGGAGAAAAGGTTTTCTCTCTGGAGAGAAAAGGAAGGAGAAATGAGGAATTAATTATCCATCTTTTCCTTACGGAGAAGAGTCCTTTTTCAAGGGCTGCTAAAGCTCCTTTTTCCGTCGTCCGTGCGGATGGGAGACTTCCTTTTTATAATTAATTAAAACCCGGAGAAAAGGAGAGAATGAGGTTCTACCAACAATTTCCTTTTTTAATTATTCAGATCAGTCGTGTCCTAAATTTACACAAAGAAAGGACATTTTCCATAGACCCAAACACCCCATCCAACTGGCACCCACGCACTTAAAAACTTTTCTCACTTTAACTTAATAAGGTTTACTACCTAATTATCCCCTTGTCTTCTTTCCTTACAGATTCTCTGGATTTATTACTGGAGAGTCACATCTTAGTGACACTGAAATGATGGATTATGAATCTGACATTGAAGATAATCAAATCAAAGGAATTGAACAGGAACAACATAACGGAAATGGAAGTTTACCGCTTACTGAAGACGATGACTCGGACTAAAGTTACCCTTAACCCTAAATTGAACAAGTTAACCCTAATTTTTTAGTCCAAACAAAACCATTAAGCCCAACTCCATCTAACCCTAACTTATGATAACCCTTTAACAGGGTTAAACCCTAAACCTTAAACCATCTTCTGTGCCTATGTTTTATCGACGTTAACGTTACCCTAAATAACTTAAATCACAAGAACTGAATTCACTAAGTAGCCTTAAAATGGACACTTATTTTTACTTTTTTTTATTGTATTGAACTCGGGTTTTTTCAAACACCAAAGTAAAATTGCTCATTGAATATAATTGAGCGAAAGTTAGTTATTTTACATGTCAAGCCCTGTAAATTTGTAATAATTTATGGTAATAACGCAACCGTAGGAAGCTTAGGTTTAGGTTAATTAGGTTAACTTAGATGTTTAGGGACTAATCAATAGCAGCGATAAGGGACAGATTAACTTGAAACCTTGACACGCTGACCCTTGACTTTTGACCTCCTGACACCCTGGAAACCCTTAGCGTTTCCTGGGGACGTTTGAGCAATGGTACAGGTTTTGTGGGGGTGGTGGTATTGAGTACGAGTACGGGGTCACCAATGGAGATACTTTGGCTCGAGGGCCCAGTTTTCGTTCCATGGAGATGTATTCCAAATTTTGGATTTCCTCTCGCGGCGAGTGTGACAAGGGGTTCGGATGACCTTTGACCTGTCCTTTGATCCGTACAGTTTGTACCACAGCGTGTACATGGCCCCCCGCTCTGCAATGAAAGAAGAAGGGAAAAGTCAGAATACCGTAGCCCAGTGTCAGAGCCTTAAGTCTTCTAAAGGGAGAGAAAGGATTTTCAATTTTCGTTTTGGGCGTGTTTTCTCTCGCACTGCTGGAGAAAGTCAAAGGGAGAAAAGAGTCAATTCAAGTCAAAAGAGACTCTTCGCTTAAGCGCTTTTCCTCTTCTAAAGCTTCTTCTACCACCGTCACTTCACTAAAACCAAAAATTTCTGGAAACGGCAAAAGGACGACTGGAGAAAGGACAACTTTCAGAGAAAGTAAGTCTAAAATAATCTAAAAATAATAATGTTCAACTTTGACCTTGAATAAAACTTGGCCAATCTGAATTTCATCCCAGTTTTCTTCTTCATAGGGAGCAGACCAATTTACTACAAGGTTTGGACGAAATCTTCGGATACGGTTTCGGGAAGACTAGAAATACAAAACAGAACGTAACAAAATTTATTTATAATTTGAAATTATAAAGTATCGTAAAGTTTCAAAATCGTCATTTTCTTTAAAATTTTACAATTACTACAAGGTTTGGACGAAATCTTCGGATACGGTTTCGGGAAGACTAGAAATACAAAACAGAACGTAACGCAATTTATTTATAATTTGAAATTATAAAGTATCGTAAATTTTCAAAATCGTCATTTTCTTTAAAATTTTACAGTAATGAGGTACATCAACTGCATCTGCCTTCTGGATTCTTTGTGTAGTATTCTGGGAAGCAATTTTTGAGCGGCGTTTAACCTTAGCAATTTCAATTTTTTTTTATTCTACTAGTATAGCTAAAATTGCAATGGTTAAACGCCGTTCTAAAATTCATTTACTAAATACTACACGAAAAAACAGAAAGCAGTTTAGGTTGCCATTTTTGAATTTTTGAATTTGATTTATCTAAAATTATAACTGAGATCTTAAAATATTTTTTAAATATTTTAATTTATGGGTTTTTTTTTTATGACTTAATTATTCTTACCTTCTTGATAATTTTATGTTCTTCTTCACTTTCAGATTCAGAATCTGAGTAAGTAGTTCCCTTATTGGCTAATTCAATAGCAAGATTGAGTAAACTTCCTTGTGAGACCAGAACATATTGTGAATCATTTGCCAATGATTGTGAGTGTCCAAAGCGTTCTGGAAATGCAGGAAGGAAGAAATAATTGAATTGATTTCCTCAGTTTCAGAGGAAATAAAAGCCCCAAATCAAATTCAGATCACTCTTCCCTCTTTTCTTTCCCTTAGTTCTTTACTAATCGCATTTCAATTAAGGAATTATCTCCTGAAAGAACCTACAGACATCTACAATCAGCAATATTTTCCCCCGTGAGAATTTCTCACGGAGAAAACCAGGAGCCACGACCAGAAAAGGAAGGAAAGCTTTCACTAAAGTGCACGAGTAAGCAGAAATTCATTCAGGCGTTTAAGCACATCAGTTCGACAAATCGGCTTTGACTTGAGGGGAACAGAACATAATAAGTGAGTGGTTCTCTCATTTCAATTAATAAAATTAATTAATAAGGAAATCTGGAAAATTAACCTAATTGGACTCTTAGTTACGTTTTAGCTCAAAAGTGAAAGCAAATCTTGTTTTAATAAGCTTTGACAAACTTCAAAGAAAGTTGCAAATGAGGCCACAAACGCGTAAAAGCCTTTACAACTTGACACAAAAAAAGGCAACTTTGAACAAAATTTTTAAATTTAATTTAAATTTTTTAACATTATCAAAAATGACTTTCCCTGTGGAATTTGAAGTAACAAAATCCGAGAAGTGAAACGTTTAACTTTCCGTCTGGTGCTACACCTAAAACCACCCAACCCACGACGGGACCTTGAGCAATTTCACCTGCGTAACCGTTGCAGGGGACATGAGCAAGTTTTAGGGCCATGTGTTGGTGATAGAGGGGCGATGTGTACCCGATGGAGGGGCCATGGCTACCCGATGGAGGTGTAATGGCCACCTGATGGAGGTGTAATCGCTATCCGATGGAGGTGCGCTGCCTACCCGATGGAGGGGCATGGCTACCCGATGGAGAAGCCATGACTGCCCGATGGAGGGGCCATGGCTACCCGATGGAGGGGCCATGGCTACCCAATGGAGGGGCCACGGGCAAGAAGGGCCCTGTGTGCCGTATGGTGGGGCTATGGTAAAAAAAGGGCCCTGTGTACCCTATGGTGGGGCTGTGGTAAAAAAGGGCCCTGTGTACCCGATGGATGGGCCATGACCAAAGGATCCTGTGTACCCGATGCAGGGACGATGAGCAAATCTAAGGGTCCTTATTAGTATAACCCGAAGTACGGGTCAGACACCGCGCCTGGGCCAGGCTACCAGAGTACTTACCCAAAAACTGGAACGTAAATTTTCAAAATTTTGAATTTAATTTAAGAAAAAATGAAACTTTATGTTTTTTTTTGTTGAAAAATCACAAAAAATTCAAAGTTTTAGTAAAAATTGGCATATGTTGAACGACTGGATATACTTGAATAACTGGGATAGTACTCGGTCTTTATAGTTGAAGCACTACATAAAAATATTTGAAGATTTTAGATTGTAAACCAATTAAAATTTGATTAGAGTTAAACGCCACTTGAAAAATATTCTGTTGAATGTGTATGAAATGAGATGTATTATTAGGTTCCTTTTTTGTTGATTTTACTTTTAAGAGTGAAAAGTAAAAAATTGTTTGAAAAATATCAGAAATATCTCTTTGAGGATGGTGGAAAATACCTTAGAGAGATATTTTTGATATTTTTTGGTCTGAAAATTGATGCAATATCCCTTTGAGGTTTTGATGAAAGATGAGAGATATTGTAGTGTGTGTGTTATTGAAGAAAATATGTTGGAAGAAACTTGTGGATCGAGGGAATTTGTGCACATGTTTCACTTTCTTTCACTTTATCTTTTCATACATCCATACATCATCCCCCTTTTCCCTTTTGTGTCTTCTAATCCATACTTTCCTTACTTTCACTTCCAACTTTTCCTAAAATCCTCATCAGCCGAAGTCCACTATGCCCAAGGACTGACTCCAACCAATCAGAAACCAAGGATCCACAGTCCACGCCAGACACCTTCTCACCACAAACCTGAAACAACAATACACCTGAACAATTTCTCACGAAAAAAAGAGAAAAGAAACATCAACCTATATTCATGATTCTACCTTTGAATTACACAGCTCAGCTGAACCGTTCCCAGCTTCATTTTCCATGTCCAGTGGAACGGAAACACTTGGGTACCCTGTGGGCACATCAAAATGACACTTTCCAGGATGTTTTTCAAGACAGAGTTTTTGATGACATAAAATGGTCAGTAGGAAATGACATACCACGGGCTGTAAGCTCCAGGCAACGATTGTCTAAATCCAGACGTGGCTCAATAAGAACCATACGCCCTTCCCGCTTCTGCGTTAAACCAACACCCAGGGATGTTACAATGAGCCATTGGCGATCGTACTGTAGACCACCGTCAGTTAAACCCCAACGTCCGAAAACCTAGCAAGGGAATCAGAATTTGTTGTTAGGGTGAGCAGCAGCCAGTGTTCACCACAGGGGTCAGGAATCACCCGAAAAGGTGAACATGATCACCTGGAACGGTGAGGAATTTGGCTGGAGTAAGGTTGATGGAACGGATGGTCTCTTCCCGTGCCCTCCTCCGATGGTCTGCTGCTCCAGGAAGCCTTAGAGGGCCTTAAAAAACCCCAAAACTAACCTAACGATATGGAAGGAAAACCCTGAAAAAACTATGGATAGGGAAGAAAATCCCTAAAAAACCTTAACATATGAAAGGAAAACCCTACGAACCTAAAGATATTGAATGAAAACCCTAAAAAGCTAAAAATATGGAANCCTAAAGATATGGAATGAAAACCCTAAAAAGCTAAAGATATGGAAGGAAAACCCTAAAAAGCTAAACACATGGAAGGAAAACCCTAAAATGCTAAAGTTATGGAAGGAAACCCCAAAAACCTAAAGATATGGAATGAAAACCCTAAAAAGCTAAAGATATGGAAGGAAAACCCTAAAAAGCTAAACACATGGAAGGAAAACCCTAAAATGCTAAAATTATGGAAGGAAACCCCTAAAAACCTAAACATATGCAAGGAAATCCCTAAAAACACTAAAGATATGGAGGCAAAACCCTAAAAAACCTAAAGACATGGAAGGAAATCCCTAAAAACCTAATTAGAGAGAACGAACTTCATTAAAAAAACTTTAGGTAAGAGAAAGAAAACCCTAAAAACCTAAAAGGGAACGAAAACCCTTAAAAAAATTTGGGGAACAGAAAGTAAACTCTAAAAACCTAAAGAAAGATTAGGAAAACCCTAAAAATCTAAAGAAAGATTAGGGAAACCCTAAAAATCTAAAGGAAGATTAGGAAAACCCTAAATTGCCTAACGAAAATGAAGTAACTAGATTTATAGTTAGTTAAGTTATGTTTTTTTCAGGTTTTTCTTCCCTTTTTAGTTTTAAGGGTTTTCCTCATATTTTAAAGGATTCTTGGCGTTTTCGTTCCCTTTCTTTAGGGTTTTCCTTCCCTATCGTAATTTAAGGGTTTTCCTCATATTTTAAAGGATTCTTGGCGTTTTCGTTCCCTTTCTTTAGGGTTTTAGGGTTTTCCTTCCCTATCGTAGGTTTTTTAGAGTTTTCCTTCCCTATCGTAGGTTTTTTAGGGTTTTCCTTCCCTATCGTAGGTTTTTTAGAGTTTTCCTTCCCTATCGTAGGTTTTTTAAGGGTTTCCTTCCCTATCGTAGGTTTTTTAGGGTTTCCGTACCATTTTCTCGCGCTTTTTAGGATTTTCCTTTCTTTTTTGTTGGGTTTTTAGGGTTTCTATTCGTTTTTCGGGCCTTTACAGAGATTTTTGGAGGAGACCGTAGGAGACAACATCCGCACCGTCAGCCTTCCCCATGAAATAGCTAAGGTGCGCGGAAATACTTGGTAATGTTAGGAATTACCCGAAAACGTGAATATGATTACCAGGAATGGTAAGGAATTACCTGAGGTGATCATAAATACCAGGAAATGTGAGGATTAAAAAAATGTGAGGAATTACCCGAAAAGTTGAAGATGATGACATTTAAGGGTGAAAAATTACCTTAAATGGTGAGCACGATTTGACTGGATAGACAAGGATGTGAGTAAGATGAGGAGGTGAAGTTATGAGATCAGGCAGTGGAAGTCTTCTTACATCTTGTCATGTAACCTTTGACCTCTTTCTGCTTAGCAACAAAAATTCTATTTTAGGTTCTTCTTCCACTTGTTGCATAAAGCGGAAGGGGAAAAGCTTTGATGGAATAAAATGAAAAGGGTTATGAAAGATTGGACAAAAACAAAATAGGAAGAGACAAATCCCTCCCTAAAGTAAATTTGTTCGTGGACATTTGGAGAAAGTCTTTCACTTCCGGTTCCACGATTTCTATCCCTAAGTGCTTTCTATTTTCTATACTTCCCACCCAACTTATTTCATTTGTTTGTTCTTACGTTGAGCCACGTAGAATGGACGAGAAGCAGAAAATGGTCAACGTCTTCCTTCCGTGTCATGTAGCCCACGGACATGCGCACTGCCCCCGTTGGCCTTCCGTCCAACAATGTCTCGCATATCACCGCACACATGACCCGCCTAGTTTTAGTACAAGAAACATCAATTATGTACAACACTCAATTAACTCAAGGACCTCACTCAAAAGGTTCCCTTCAACAAGTGACCACCATCCAAAACCCCAATTTCATTCTTTTCATCCACTTTTCTTACTTAGGAAAACACTTTCACCAAACTTATGCTTTTTCCCTCTGCCAAAACTTCTTTTTCCTTCAAGTGGATCAAAAGAAAATGTGAAGAAAAATAAGAAAATTCGTATTTCTTATAGCCTGACTGAGTCCAGACTTTTCTTCGGGATCAAATATGTAATATTTTCATACAAGGTGGGTACAAAATTAGGTTTAGGTTTTTTAGGTTACTTGTTTTGGTTACGCTTTTTCTATAAAACTAACCTAGGCTAACATAACGTTAACCTAAACCTAAAGCTCCAGTAAAAATTCCAGTAAGAGTTAGCCGACCATAACCTAACCCTGGCTAACTATACGGCCGAATCTAACGCTAAACTAAACCTACAACCTCTGGCAAAAATTCCAGTAAAAGTTAGCCAGCCTTAACCTAATCCTATTTAGCCCTACGGGCAAACCTAACGCTAACCTAAACCTAATCCTCCAGTAAAAATTCCAGCAAAAGTTAGCCGACCATAGCCTAACCCTGGCTAACTATACGGCCGAATCTAACGCTAACCTAAACCTAATCCTCCAGTAAAAATTCCAGTAAAAGTTAGCCAGCCTTAACCTAATCCTACCTAGCCCTACGGGCAAACCTAACGCTAACCTAAACCTAAAACCTAAATCTCTAGGAAAATTTTCAGTAGAAGTTGGCCAACCCTAAACATAACCCTAACTAACCATTAATGGAGAAAGCACTGATATAGAAGGTAAAAGTGTCACAGTGATGAATCATCTAAGCTTATAAGTTTATCAAAGGATTTATTTTACACGCCGTCTAGCCATACACGTTCCTGCCGACACATCTGATATTGAAATTCTTCTGCCTAACGTCAAGCAAGAAATTTTTTTAGTGGCGCCTAACCTATACATTTTTAAAAAAAAATTTCATTCAATGAATTTTCACAGTAACCTAACATTTTAAAATTAAAATCTGATTGAACCTTGGTAAAACTTAAACCTAACAAAACTAAGACCTTAGCCTAACCAACCTGACTTACGTACAACCTAAAACCTAACTTCCTGAACTAACCTAAAACCCAACCCCCCTAACTAACCTAAAACCTAATCTAATCTAACCTTAACCCTAAAACTATCCCCAAAAACTTTTACCAAAAATTACGGTGAAAGTACTGGCAAAATTACTGGTAAAAGTTAAACGCATGTAAGAGAAACGCTGTGAGGCCATACACCCATCTAAAACTATAAATTTTTGGCGCTAAATCAAACGATTTTTTTTATATGGCGTCTAATGGCTTGGTAAATTCAACTAATTGTTGGTATTATTCATCCTAACGTAATCCAAGCAAATTTTTGTGTGACGTCTAGCCCAGTAAAAGTAAAAAAAAATCATTGAACAGATCTTTATAGTGCCAACATCAACATTAAAATTTGAATATTGGTGACACGTAACTAACCTTAAACCTAGCTAACTTAAAATCTAAACCTGTCCCAACCTGTCCTTACATAACCGAACTAACCTAAACCTGTCCCAACCTGACCTGACCTAACCAACCTAAAACCTAAAACCTGTCCCAACCTGACCTGACCTAACCAACCTAAAACCAAAGCCTGTCCCATGTCCCAACCCGACCCGTCCCAATTTGACCTGTCCCAACCTGGCCGGTCACAACCTGACCTATGCCAACCTGATCTGTCCCAACCTGTCCTTACATAAATGAACTTAAATGAACTGACCTAAACCTGTCCCAACCCGTCCTTACATAGCTGAACTAACCTAAACCTGTCCCACCCCGTCCTTACATACCTGAACTAACCTAAACCTGTCCCAACCCGTCCTTACATAGCTGAACTAACCTAAACCTGTCCCAACCCGTCCTTACATAGAACCTGACCTGACCTAATCTAACTAACCTAAAACCTAAACCTGTCCCAACCTGACCTGACCTAATCTAACTAACCTAAAACCTAAACCTGTCCCAACCTGATCTGACCTAATCTAACTAACCTAAAACCTAAACCTGTCCCAACCTTACCTGACCTAATCTAACTAACCTAAAACCTAAACCTGTCCCAACCTTACCTGACCTAATCTAACTAACCTAAAACCTAAACTTGTCCCAATCTGACCTAACATGACCTAACATATGACATAAACCTAAACCCAAAAAGCATACCCATGAGAACATTGGTGAAAATAAAGAATTGCAGAAGACTGGAAGAAAGTTATGGAAATTTTGATTGTGAAACACCAAATTTTGGGGGTTTAGGCTAAACTTGTGTTGCACCTTGTACAATATTTTATGTATTTTGTTACTTTGTAGTGTTGTAGAAGATCTTGTGGTTCGTATCCCAGAAACTTTCTACAAGCTCCTGGATTACAGAAACATCCGTAGCGAAGGTGGATTTTTTGTAGGAAGGCAATTTCCTCTACCTGGAGAAAGTAGAAGAGAAAGTAAGGCTTTCCATTGGCTTTTCCTGGATTTGTGTCTTTTTACTTGTGAGTATCCAATGAATCCCCCATCTTTGTCCATAAGGTTGAATGTAAGGATGTGCCCTGAACTGTCTTTGGATTCAAATGGTAATATTGTATAGATGATGGCCAGAGGTTGGCCATTTTCGTGCCTTAGTTCACTAAGGACCTTGAATGCGTATCTAACAAAGGAAGGAGCATCAGAAAAGGTCAAGGAAATTGTGCCAATTTACAAAACGTACTGGCAGAGTCGAAACGTTTTTGTAGAAATTTTATCCAAAGACACGCCAAGAGAAAGCCAAGTGTCAAAAGCAGATGCTAGGGAAAGGATTCCCAGGAAATCAATTGTTCCATCTTCGAACCTGAAACAGTCATAATTTGACTTATAAGCCTCTTTTTTTAACTTTGACATAACGCCTCATTTTAAATTTTGAACTTTGACATAACGCCTGATTTTGAATTGACCCCTTGACTGACCTTTGGTGAAGTTCGGTTCGATTAACATGAAATCTTGAGGATGGTATAAGCACTTGCACAGTTCCACCACCAACGTAACTTTTCTTCAGTAGACAGGCGCTTGATTTACGTACTAGTAGAGCTCCTAAACCTAGTTAAAGTGAAAGCAAAATAAACTATGATTAACATTATTTTTTTTTGCAAAATTATTGTAAAAATTTGGCGAATTTAATAAAATATTTATTTATATATATTTATTATTATAAAAATAAAGTAAAAATAAAATGAATCAAATCAAGAATAAAATGCTATATGTGCAAACTTAAAAAAAAATATTACGAAAAAGGATGTCTGATGAGCGTATCTATCACTATAAATTTTTGGTTAGTATTCAGGGAGAGAATTTTTAAACGGCGTCTAAGCCTAACATAAGTTAAGTTCAATTTTTACAACAGGTTGCACAAACGTCGCTGACATCTCAAAAAAGTATCTGAATTGTATTTCTAATTTAATTTTTTTAAATTCCATTTAATTAAACTATATTTTTGTTATGGAATTTTCATTTAGCACAAGTTTTGTATTAAATTAATTCCAAAGAAATTCACCTTCAGGAACATATAACTTAAATAAAAAAAATTTAATTTCAAAAGAAATTCAAAGAAAAGATTTCAAAAGTGGATCTGGGGTCTTCAATTTCTTTCCACTCATATGGCTTCCCTTGTGCATAATTCTCTGACATTAATTTAAGCGAGTCTATGGCCAAGACAAGCAAAAAAGGGTATACTAGTCTTCA
>JABASL010001316.1:0-11372 GCA_019775825.1 Neanura muscorum
TTGATTTCACAGTTTCTATAGATATCCCTAGTTAAGTAGGATATTGATTTTTGTTTCCGGTAGCGTACTAGGTATGATTTACCATACAGGTAAGACAACTGTTGACTGGTTGACAGAATCCTGTTAATTTCTGCTTTACTCAATCTGACAGAATACAGCGGAAGTTGCGGTAGTGCAATAATTGTGAGTAAGGTAAGAATTAATGACTGAAGAGTAAAAAAAAATTAGGCCATCATGAAGTAGATAATTGGAGAGCACACAAAGCAACAAATGACATTAGGGAGAGAGCTTGGGAAAATGAAGCTAATCCAAATGGTGATAAGAACGATAAATTGGAGGATGAAGATTTCCCAGTGTATCTTCCATTCACTACATTGTTAACCATGTTCATGAGAACTTTTTAATCGATACTAGTGTCATGTTATTTAAAAAAACTGATTTACCACACCCAACTTTCATACTGGCCATACGCAACTCCATCCCATACTTCTGCGGCACTTTTCTGTTAACACGTCACTTCTCACTTAGATCCAAACTACACGTTTTACAGAACAACTGCCAATTTTAGCATTGATTAACATGACCTTTTAGCTTATAACACAAGGAATGACGGACGACGACGACGGAAGAAGACGGTTGTGGTAGAATTAGTTAAACATTTTTCCACTACCGATGGAAACACAACAGATGGAATACAAGTGACATTGATGTGAGGTCATGGATGGGGTCATCCGGATGAAGAGACGAAGATACAAGGATGCAACTATTATTGTTTAACATAACTGTAAAATGATATCACAATAAGTCACTTTTAATTCCTTCTCTGTTCACCGTTACGTTGTTCTTATGTGTTTGTTGTGGGTTTTTTTTAAGAATTTACCTTGAAAAATTGAAATTTTTGTTCCGACCTGCAGGACGCGCCGCGTTCACTCTAGGATTACGAATGTTGAAACGATTGAACGATAGGGATTTAATTAGGAAGTTAATTAGCATTTAGCAGTTGTTCAGATGCGTTCAATTTTAGTGTTTAACCCTAATTTATCATGTTAGTTACAAATTCAATAAATAAATAGTTTAATTGTTGCCTCAATTTTAGAAAACGAGAACGACTCATTGAACCAGAGATGTGGACGGAATTTGCACGGAAGCCAAAACCTGAGTTCCAAGGAAAATCGTTTTTAACTGACCTTTTAGAACTGACATGTTTCTACTTAAAGTTATTCTAAAATGAATCCAATCTTGCCTAAAAGTATCATCAAATAGCCAGTATTTTGTCTTCGGGTGGATATTTCTTAGCATGGTCTCAACCGGAAATAGGATACAAACTTATTTTTAGAACGAATCTTTCCCTCTGAACAAATCTCAACCTAGCACCAGTTGCACCAAGTGAATCCCATCATAGTTCACGGGGATTATGAAGAGCTTCCTATAAAGAATCTTTTAAATAAACTATTAAGACATTTTAGCTTTTCCAAATGGGCCGTAGAAGAAAGCGACAAGTTAAAGTAAGTGTTATCGAGTAGTGGCATTGAATCATTTGAAACTTCATTGTGAAATGCTTTAATTAAAGGACTTGGCGAGTTACGAGACAGAAAATCTAGCATGTCAAAGTACACCGCTCATTGGAAGGTCATTTTTACTTAATATTAGAACGGGCAATCGTTGCCAGAGTTTTGACAAATATCTACATAGAAAATTTTTGTTAACAGGCATTTGGTAGCAAAACGGGATATCAAGAAGGGTGAATTATTAATTCAAGAACCTTGGCTTCTGGCAGGCCCGTCGTTGGGTACTAAGCAACCTGTCTGCATCGGATGTCACTCACCTGTTGGAGGTCAAAATGTTGCAGATCGTTGTATCAAGTGTCACTGGTTCGTTTGTGGAGAATCTTGTAGCAAGAGTTCTCCTTTTCATACGCCAAACGAATGTGATTTCTTTGCGGATCGTAAAATCATGGTAATGTAATATATCGTTGACTTAACTGAACTTGGTCGTACCACGGGGTCATCATATTGACCCACGGAATTTGCCTAGGTCAGTTGACTCATAATTTCGTTTTTTTTAGCCACCCGAAGATGCGACAATTGATTTTGGTGTAATCTCCGTTCTGCGCAGTCTCTTACTCAAACAACAAGCAACCGAGTTATGGACACAAATATCACAGCTACAGAGTCACAGTGAGGAGCGCAAGCGTCTTGTGAAATGGAAAGATGACAAGATTCTTGTTGATCTGATTCGAAAAACTTGGAATCTTGGGGATTCATTTACAACTGACGAAATTTTTCACGTAATCTAGAAAATTATGTGATGAAAGTTTAAGAAAATATCGCAACAGTTGCAAAATCCACGATTTATTGGATTGAATACAGACTTGTGGAATCCTAGAAGTTAATGGTTTTGAAATGGGTGACGCTTGGAGTTTTCAAGGAATCTTTGTCAAAGCATCCATGATTTCGCATGACTGCGTTCCAAATTGCTCTCAAAGTGAAAATATAGACGAACTATGCCTGGAAGTAACAGCAATTATGGACATACCTGCTGGAACGCCAATTACGCTCTGCTATGACTCGTCGCTTGAAGTGAGCCGTGAAGCTTTTTATGAAACTTCGTGCCCTTCTTCTAAAAGTTCAAATCTTCGATTTAGGGAACCCGCTGGCGACAACTTGAAATAAATAAGTCCAAGTACTTTTTATGCAACTGTAAACGATGCCAGGATCCTACTGAACTTGGAACGAATTTCAGTACTTTGATTTGCAGCCATTGCAAAACCGGGATTGTGATAAGAGAATCATTGGAGGGATTTTGGAATTGTTCAAAATGTTCAAACACGTAAGGCACGAAGTCATAAAATATTTCAGAATTATTTGTGAGTTCTTTTTCTCAGGTTGACTGACGCCGAAGTTGACACAATTTGTAAGCAATTCAAACAGCTACGAAAAGAAATGGACACCAGTATTACAAGTCGTGAAGAATTTCTTAAGAAATGTGCTTCAATTCTACATGCCAATCATTTCATCCCATTTAAGATCAAATTTGATCTGTCATTGGTAAACTTATCCAACAATTATTTCATATAGTATTTTTTGTGACTGTTGGATTTTTTAGGCTTATGGACATGACGAAGGTTACAGCCTTGAGGAATTGACCTCCGGTCAAGTGGGACGAAAGTTGGATCTATGTATTTCTGTTATGAAAGTATTGGACATCCTTTGCCCTGGACAGAGTGTTGCACGAGGGAACATTTTATATGAACTCCAGGCCGCTCAAGCTTTGACCGTGCGACAGTGTTTGGGAAATGAAAAATGCTCACGGCGTCTGCTTAGAACAAGGCTCAAAACAGCCATGTCACATCTGAGGGAAGCGATTGACATTTTTCAGTTGCATTATTCTCTGCGCATGCTTGCAAAGAACGCAAGGGAAGTGACATTGGTCGAATTAAATGAATGGCTACGATCTGTTCAGTAAATCAACCTTCACTGAAATTACACAGTAATAATTATGTAATTTTTTTTAAAGTACATACTTTGTGATTATTTGAAAATTAATTTTTTGAATATTATTTCTAAAATTAGAAAATAATGGCCGAGTATCAAACTGTTGCATTAGGAAATCTTTAAATTAGGATTGACATCTTCTGGGTTGAGTACTATGGCCTGACTTTCTTGGAAATTAGAATTCGTCCACGAAGAAGATACATTGCAAGACCAATTAGTATACATATGCCACAAATAATCCAAAAGTACATCTGTGAAGGATAGTCTTCCCCCGTCTGCCATGGCACGGTCACATTCATTCCAAACAAGCCCCCAATGCACTGCATTGGAATAAAGATCAGGGCAAGTTCAGTGATTCGTTTTGTCACTAAACTTATGGCATTAGCTCCACGAGACTGGTCAGAGGCCACGATGGCCAAGAACGTATCTTGAGATCTTTCTAAAACTCGATTGAAGTGATCAAGAACCTGCATCTGTTCTCGGAATTCATCTTGAATGTCACCCAAGAGGCGAAGCACAACTTTGGACATGCGTCGTGAACACTTGACTTTCAGTTGTCTTAGAATTCTCATCTTAGGTTTGATAAATCGGGAGATCGAGTAGAGTCGAAGTTCCAAGGTAAAGTTTCGTCTCATGACATCTGACATTTCCGAGGGTTGACTTCCAATTCGGCTTTGGTTAATTTTAGGTTCAATTAAATCCAGCGCATAATTTGCATCCTGGCTCAATTCAATGAAACACGAGAAAAGCACCCAATCAGGAGTAAGCTCGGTA
The DNA here is from genome assembly GCA_019775825.1 of Neanura muscorum. Classification (NCBI taxonomy): domain Eukaryota; kingdom Metazoa; phylum Arthropoda; class Collembola; order Poduromorpha; family Neanuridae; genus Neanura; species Neanura muscorum. The sequence goes on from JABASL010001316.1 coordinate 4,269, forward strand.
GAACGCGCGGAGAGTAGGTTCACAAATCCCAAAATGTCTGAAATACTTGACCAATTTCTAAAAAAGTTAACATTAAGGCGTGAAACTTTAAGCACGCATGCGTAACATTAGTTCAGCATGCGCAAATTTTTTAGAAATTTAGAAGAAAAAAAAGAGTTCCGAGTGGGTAGCTTACTTGTCATGGATCGTAATAATAAAATCCTTGAACAAAAGAATGTTGAAATCTACATCAGTGTCCACATCACTATGAAAATTCTCGAGTCTCATTGAGATAAAAGTATAATGCTTGTAAGCCTCCATTTTTTCTTCAGTGTTCCCCTCTCGGATATCGCTGATCGTGAGGTCATTAACCCCGTAACTGTTGAAGAGCATGTAGAAATCTTGCTCATTGGGATCAAAAATATTGAGCCAGTAATTCTTTTCCATGAGGAGGGTGGCAAAGTTTGGGGACAAATTTTCAATAAATTCGGAATCCGATTGTAGTAGACCAGTATTTTCGGAAAAGTATAAATATTTACTAGCTTGGAATCCTTTGTTGTATTTACTGAAATCTAGAACATGAAGCTTGGAAACATCTTCACCCTGAAAAGTTGGAACTGTTGGCACAGTTTCCTCAGTTTCAACAAATGTAGGACTTATAATACGCGGTGGCGGCGGGGACGTTGCAAATCGTGATTGTCGAAAGGCTCGACCTTCTTTTCCCTTCTTCAGTTTCTCGTAAACTGTGATAACTTCTGTCAAACTTGGATTCTCGGTGCCCGATGCCATAATTCGGAGTGGTAAAGAGGCAGAAGATGACTTTTTGGGAAGGGCTAACCAGTGTGAGTACACGCTCCAAGGCAAGGGCCCTTAGCGACTTGTTAATCCGCCTCACGCTCATTGTTAGGTTACCTCCATTCTCAATTCTGAAACCACGGTAACTAAAAACATGGCCGACTTGCTCCGAATCTTTGTCATGGACCTTGGCATTATCATCGTTTTGGAATTAAAATGGAACTTCAAGAATTATTATTCTTTTAGTCAACATTTATTGAAGTCTCGCAACTGGAGTAAATTGACTTTGCTAAATTATTTTCTGCTAAAAAGTTAAGAAGTTGAAGTTGTTTCAAGCGCATGCAAAAAAAACTAAATCTATTCTAATGAGCTAAATATTCTTTCTTGAGAAACAGTTGGCATAAGAAATTGGATACGACGAAAAGATTAAAATCATGTTACCAAAATTAAAATCCAAAGATATTAAAAATATCTAACTGGCTGCTAGAATTCGAGTACGAAGAAGGTACATGGCTAGTCCAATGAGAACGCACAAGGCACAGATTATCCAAAAGTACATGGTTGAAGGATAGTCATCCCCCGTCTGCCATGGCACGGTCACATTCATACCAAAGAAACTTCCAATAGACTGAATTGGCAAAAAGATTAGAGCAATTTCACTAATCCGTTTCATTACTAGACTCATCTCGTTAGCCTCACGGGACTGATCTGAGGTCACGATGGCAAGGAACGTATCTTGAGATCTTTCTAGAATATGGTTGAAGTGATTTAGGTCCTGGGTTTGCTCACGGAATTCATCTAAAATGTCACCAAGGAGGCGGAGCACAATTTTGGAAACTCTCTTTGAGCACTTGACCTTAAGTTGCCTTAAAATCCTCATCTTAGGTTTGATAAATCGAGAAATAGAGTAAAGCCGAAGTTCCATAGCAAAGTTTTGTCTCATGATATCTGACATTTCCGTGGACTTGCTGCCAACTCGAATTCGATTAATTTCTGTAATGTAATAACGCTAGTATTAATATTATTAATGTTATAACAATATCGCAACAATGAATACGGCCAACGCGAAGGCCAACAAGAATAGTCGTATCATGTTGACCTGAATATTGAACTAGGCTTAGAAGCTAAAGCTTACCTGGCTCGATTGAGTCAAGAACGTATTTAGCATCTTGATTCAATTCAATAAAACACGAGAAAAGTACCCAATCTGGAGTAAGGACAGTAGAATGCGCTGACAGTAGGTTGACGAAGCCCAGAATATCGGTAATACTTGGCCAATTTCTAAAAACCAAAGTAAACACTGAATTTCAATGAGTCTGCGCCGCAGCAATGACACGAGCTTGCGCAATTGAGTGAAAATGATTCGTTTTTTTTTGTGGCGTTCTATTACGTACTTACTTGTCATGGACGGTAATAATGAAGTCTTTGAAGAGAAGAATATTAAAATCGACATCTTCATTTTCCCGCCTCTCACCCCCATGAAAGTTTTCTAGCCTAAGTGAAAAGAATGTATAGTGCTTGTAGGCCTCCATTTTTTCTTCAGTATTGCCCTCTCGGATATCATTGATCGTGAGGTCATGAACTCCATAGCTGTTGAACAGAATGTAGAAATCTTGTTCATTGGGATCAAAGATATTGAGCCAGTAATTTTTTTCTTTGAGAAGCGTAGCAAAGTCTGGTGAGAGATTCTCGATGAAGTCAGCCTGTAGTAAATTAGCCTTTTCGGAAAAGTAGAGATATTTACTAGGACGGAAGCCTTTGTTGTACTTGTTAAAATCCAGAACATGAAGTTTGGAAACCCCTTCACCCTGTGTTTGAAAAAATGTCGGAACTATTGGAACAGTTTCTTCGGCTTCACTAAATTCTGGATCGAGCCGTGGAGCTGAATCAACAAAGTTTGATTGTCGATAAACACGATTCTCTCTTCCTTTTTTTAGTTTCTCATAAACCGTGATAACTTCCGTCAGACTCGTGTTCTCCATTGACATAAGCCGACGCCGGCGCGGTATTGGGGACAGATCACGAACCTTCTCAGTCGTTGAGTACCCAGAATCATCCTGCGGCTTCACAAAAGTTTTAGATTAGTACTAAACAAGTGGTGACTGAACTTGTTACCAGCAACAGTGTGGTCATGGTAATTGGTACTTTTGGAATTAAACGTCCTTACCCTCAGCAATCTCTCAGTATCCGCCTCAAAAGTTCCATACTTCCGGCCCTTTCCTCCAGAAGGGGGCAACATCTTTCGGGAAGCACTGCGCAGAATCACAGAACGGTTTACAATCACAATTACAGTTGACTGAACTGTGCACCTTCAGCGGTTTCCAAGTCTTGATAAGTTAGTTATCGTAAATTGTTCAAGTCGCTCAACCTTGAATTTGACCATATTCCAAATTCGGCTCGTTTTCCTTTATAGAACATTAAATAGGTAACGATATGAAATACCCAGCCCACAATAGAATTCACAATTGACAATTTCTCAATCCCTACTGACACCTTTTGCAAATAATAATCCTCCGTACCGTCGTATCTCGTAAATTGTTCGCTAATGTCTGATTAGCAACTGGATCAGAGGATTAATTGCAATTTACTTATTTTGTTCCTTGATCTCCTCTTTATCCTTCGTGTGTCTTTGCTTGTTGACTATACATGGGAGCAGGTATGACCTGGTATCTGGGTCGGATTAATTAACTACTAACCACACACATGTTAAATAAACTTTTAATTACACAACTTATCAAAAACAAAGTACCTCACGTGGTCACACTTCAAGTCCTTTGTGGTATGATGGTGGTTTCCACAGTTAGTTGGGCTTGGGCATGGGCAGGCGGAGTCAGAATTCAGATTCCAATTAATTACAATGTCATCAATAGGAACTTGAGGATGACCTTGACATGACACTTTACTCTCGTTATTGAGTTGGCTCGGCTATAAGCGGTGAGTGGTTTGACAAAATTTACAAAAATTTACAAAAATTGATCTTCCAAACACTATGAGACTGATATTGTCAATCGCTGTTGGACGTGAAGTGTATGCACAAGCCCTTCTGGTGTTTAAATTTCCAGTTGACCTGATTCAGCGTCACTGCAACGTATTTACGGGTATAACCTTAAGAATCACTTTCTTTGTATCTCCAGGTCCACACAGAGAGACAGAGAGAGGGTACACTGCAAAGGAAGGAAGATAATGATTTATAGTTAACTTTAACTATAACCAAGACTATATAAATAACTTCACACTTAACTTGTGGTAGATTTCCTTTTGAATGATAAGCAAACAGAAAATATTGACCATTTTAAGCTTGTCTTTGTGCCTATGCCTTTTGCCAAAGTTACAAAGGTCAATCCAAGAATTATTCCTTTTGAAACAGGATTTTCCAGTTTTATATAAATATCAAGGAAAATACCCTCTGATTGGAAGATTAGCTAAAGTTGTTTGGACAAACTTTGGTAATTGTACACATTGTAGAACTTTTTAAACGTTGCAGTGTCAGTGTGACCTTGAGTATATTTCCGTATGAATAGCTTGATAGTTTAAATGGCATTAAACTTAAATTTAACTAATCTAATCTTCTAATTTAATCAAAGTTCATCCTTATTTCTAGAATTTCCATTGTTGTTCAATTCATCCCAAAAAGAAATTCTGCCAGAGAATGGACTTAGAAGGACTTTGGATGATGAAGAATCTTCCAGTGGAAACCAATTTAAAGCATTTTCCTTAATTTCTTTACTTGAGACTTTGACCCAGTCTTTAAATGTGTCCTTGTCTGGAACGCTGTGCAAGAAATAGGGTAAGAATTGGAAATGCAAGCTTATACAATGCTTCAGTTTCTTATTTTATGAAATTTTTGCAAGACTTACGAAAATTCGGCAAAATGAGCCACAAGTTTTGTAATTTTTCTAGAAAAGCGAATATCTACTTCCGATGTGATTTGGGCAATGATTGGAAGCGGGGCATTTCTAATAGCTGGATTAAAAATATAGGACGCTTCATCCCCGTGTCCAATTCCTAAAAAAACAGTTCAAAATGGGGCCAGCATTTTTGGAAATTCTGAAAATACTTACTAACCAAGGATTTCCTCGATTCCAAATACTTGACTCGTACTAAAATCTTTGCTGACATGGGTAAAGAGACCAGCGTAAACTTTGGATACTTCTCCGAGTTCAAGCGCTGCCGTGTTAATTCCAAGGCCAAACAACGTGTCTGTGTACAAGTTGGTCAAATTGTCGGCTGTTGAAAAGTTGATTTCCTTGTCACCAAAATAAAATGAGCGAATTTGGCTACTGGCCCAATTCAGCGTCTCCCGAGATGAAGCCAAATTTTTGTTGGTCTTGTAACAAAAGGTAAGTGGTCCAACTTTAGCAAAGTCTTCGTCAAGTTCTTTTCGTTTCGATTCTGTCCGAATGACAACTGCACAAATTCGAACAAAAATGACACAAATGCTGATAGATAGCGTAGTAAAGATTCAGATTTTACCGCCTCCGTAGAGTACTACTCCTTCATCTCGATTCATTGTTATAAGGACTGGAACGGGATTGAACGTTTTTGATTGGAGGACGTCGGCAGGGGATTCTACCATGAATGGCGATGGGTTTGAATTCTCATCTTGAATTTCCAGCGTCGGTGGAAATGGATCCATTGGATCCATAAACCATTCCTAGGAATATAAGTGCCAGTGTTTATCTTTGGATACCCTGAATCTGAACCCTGAATCCACGACTCGCAAAACGTGGTGAAATCGTTTGTCGCAATATTTTTAGCTTGCAGATTTAGCTTGAAGAAAATGATTTTGATGCCTTGGTTAGGTTTTAGGTTTAGGTTAGAGGTTTAGTTAGGTTAGGATAGTAAGCTTTACTCGTTTTGATTTTTACTTATAGCTTAGTTACTGCTCACCACCAGTGATGATTGGGCAGCCAAAAGTTCCTCAACAGTCTTGGATCTCAGACACTGTACAAAATGTGGACCATTTTCGCAGTTCAAATGCTTTCCAACCTTTTCCGCATTTGTTTCACTGCTTGTTGCAAATGCCCAAGGATTGAGCGGTGACCCGCTAAAGGGAATGGCATTGTGAAATAACCCTGGAAAGGTCAACATGAATCATAGTTGCAATTTAGACAAAAATTCAGCGATTACTACTCACCTCTGGCTGCCGGTGAGAGAATCAAATAAATAGATGCGGCTCCACCTGCTGAAGCACCGCTTATTGTCACTTTAGATTTGTCACCTCCAAAATATTCAATATTTGAATTCACCCATTTCAGCGCTAGAAGCTGATCTTTCAAACCCATATTTCCCGCTGCCTCGCCATTCATCATGTTCAGGAATCCTGGAAACAATAATAAGACTTGAATGTGACCTAGGGTCATCACGGTTTCTGGGGCAGTCAATGCCATGTGACTATGGTTTATCTCTTAGCACAAAACCCCTAATCTGACACCGCAACATGACTGAAAATCTTTGAGCGCCCCGGAAACTGTTGTAACTTTTTACTAACCCAAAATTCCAAGACGATAATTGACCGTGACAAGCACAATATCCTCATCCATTAAATAATTTCCCCCAAACGGCGCTCCCGTTCCGAATGTAAATCCTCCGCCGTGAATATAAAACAAAACAGGCCGTTTTCTATTGGTGATGGCCTAAAGTTCAAAGAAATGATTTCAAAATTGTTGTATTTTTAAAAAAAAATAATTTTCCTGTTTTAAAATTCAAATTTAAAATTAAGGTTCCTTACCTTAGGCGTGAAAACGTTTAGGAATAAACAATCTTCAGTGCCAACAACAACGTTTGGTTCAGCTACGCTTGGTTGTGCACAATGTGAGCCATATTCGTTTGCATCTTTGGTTTCCTCCCATTGAGATTTAATTGGTTCAGAAATCTTGAATACAGACGGCGTTTAGTCGAATAAAACCGACGGAATAATCAAGAAAGATATCAAACGACTCTCGATAGGTCGCTTAACTTACCCCAAAACGTTTCTCCACCTGTCCGTATCGTATTCCCAAATAAGCTTCATACTGGACACCGTTCCTGGACGTTTCCCACTTTCCTCGGAGAGCCCCTAATGGCAACTTAACTGTTGGAGGTGATTGCGAAAGGGCAAATCCAATTTGTAGTAAAATTAAAATCGAAATTATTTTAAACATTTTTAATGTTTCTTTTTTTCGAAGGAAAACAAAACTTTCTAGGACAAATTAAAAAAAAAACTGTTGAAATTCCAAACTTCCAAATTTTTTCTTCAATATTTAAGCTAGATAAACATTTGTGGTTAGTTAGTTTTCCAGTTGAAAGTATATCAGCGTCGTGGGGTGTTTAAGTCTTGGAGTGGATTGA
>JABASL010001317.1:0-11367 GCA_019775825.1 Neanura muscorum
CGCTAAAAGTTGGCCCCTCAAAGTTAGCCCCTCAATGCCGACGTTTGACCCTAAACTACTGTTTTAGGGTTCAACCCTAAACCAGTAAATTGTAAGCATATGTCGGCAATTTTACAGTCTAAGGGGCTAGATTTGAGGGGCCAACTTTCAGCGACCTTTTGATTACAGCAGAGCAGAATCGTATTCGTAATCGAATTAACTTAATTAATTAATTGGCAACTTAACATTTTTCTGTTAGCTTTGATTAGATTTAATTTAAATATAATTTATCGGTACGTCACCAATCTAATCGTTAATAACAGTGCTGCGACTCATTCATTTGAATTTTTCAAGGATTCGGAACTACACTGAAAAGTAAGTAAAAACAAAAAATAAGCGCTTTATATTTCTTTCATTTCATCAGCCATCAACCGGCACCGACCTGGCTCTGGCTCTCTGGTTTAGCTAGGAACGGAAATTATTAATTGTTCTGATTTTGATTTTAAAACGTTACATTTTTTTTAGTATGTTTAGATCCATCCTGCGGCATTTACAATGCAAATGTCAATTCCAAGGATCATTATTACGGCACTCGGAAAGTGTCCTGGTACGGAATGAATTCGTAATCAAACAATTTGACAATATTCACCACGGTGTGGCAGCAAGATTCCTTCATAGCTCTAGCACGAGTTCGAATCCAATTCACCGTGCCTTACTTAACAATCACTGGCTCAATGAAGGCACACTACAGAATAAAATCTTTCGACAAATGGCAACAACAACATCAACCGCCACCGCCATTCCTGAAGTTGTCCCTTCCACTACAGGCAAGAAACGTATCAAACGAAAACAAGCTGGAACGCTGCAGCAGCAGCAACAAGTAGTTGAAGATTCAAATTTAGAAGTTGATCATAGCAATTACCCAGTCGTAGCATATGCCACTTGTGATGAAATTAATTTGGAAAAACTCAAGAAGGGACTAATTGCTCAAGGACTTTACGTTCCAACAGTGTGGGCTAATGATAGTGGTAATGCTGTCCCATTTATCCAATTTTGATGTAGCTGAATATCAAACTTCTGTATCTTCAATTCTGTTTGTCTTGTTTTAGACGCAGCACTTCATGATGTGATTCATGTTCTGGCTAAATATCCAACAGGGGAAGAACCACGGGAAGTTTTCTTCTTCCGTGATGGATCGGCAGTCTTTTGGAATGTTCCAGAACTGGAGCGTAACAACGTGTTAAAGTAACTTTCTTAATCACATCCACATTTTTGTGTCCGGTACCCAAGATATTTAAATATTTAATTTGACATATTCATTCCCACTTGTAGGTTTCTAAAAGAATTTCAAGTTGACAGCTATAGCACAACAGATATAATGCAAGAAAGTGAATTCATGCTCTACACACACGGGTCAAATGAGCAACAACGGTAAGTACTTAATTTGATCGTCAGCTTGAACAAAATTATATAAATTGAGGTTAATTTTTAAAAATCTTTTTGTCAAACTAATGCCAATAATAATGCCATAATTCCAGGTTAACAAAATTAGTTCGTGGTAAAATATGTCTCAGTCCTGGATCAGATAATCTCATCCTGGAGAAGTACACAGTGGCAAATGCGATGGCCCTTTCAGTCAAACTCGGAATTTGGGAATCAACACTCGACAAGTTTGTGGACAGTATTGATCACATTACCGAAGTAAGAACTATTTTAGGATAGAATTATTTTCAATGGTGAAAAAAGAATCGCTCACGTTCCATCCTCCACATGACCCTTGCTTGCATGACCCTTGCGCAAGCGTCATGCCCTTGTGCAAGGGACCGTGCGCCCCGTAATCCCCAACACTTTTCATATTATTACAAGCAATAACCATAATTCCGACATTGTGCAGGAATAACCGATTAGTAACCGATTCAGAAGAATCGGCAAATGGGATCGTAAAGCTTTAATTGAGAACGGCGTCTGTGATTTTATACGATTTTCGCAAAAAACAACCTTCCAGAAGCCTAATTTTTACCCAATTGGTTCTTGTTTCTTATTTGTAGGAACTGAAGGCCGGAACACACCTGAAGATGACCCGAGCAGAAGTTCTAATTAAGACAGGTGAATTATTCTCACTTCGGAATGAACTTAATTTAAGTTCGGATCTGCTCGACACACCCGATTTCTATTGGGAACATGAAGAGCTCGAGAACTTGTATCACAAAATGTACAATTACTTAAGCATAAGTCGTCGAACAGGAGTTATGAACGAGAAATTGTCACAGTGTTGTGAATTCCTGGAGCTTGTCACTGGATATTTAAACGATCGACATCATGTTCGCTTGGAGTGGATGATCATTGCCTTAATTATGGTTGAAGTTGTTCTTGGCCTTTGTCATTTTGTGGAACGTTACACTGCATAACGCCCCAATGGACCTTTAACCTAACTCATGTATCACGTTTAAATTTTCGTTAACTGTTCCAGTTAAGTCCAGCTTAAAAATTGTCACTGCTGGACACTGGACTTCTAAAGCGGAAATTTAAAACTAAGCGCAAACACGTTACCATTGCATATTGCATTGTTAACGCGTTTGGCATTGGCTACCAACGGAAACGCTAGCTGAAGGCATTGGCCAAGCTTTGACCAATTTTGCGTTTGCAAACTCTAATTAACTAATTACTATACAGCCATTTTATGTTTAGGTAACTGTACCTGTTACATCATTTCTAGACAATGTTAATTGTTATTTTGACAATGAGAATATTTTGTGTGAGAAGGAGCTTACAGCTTAAGCTAAAGTCATGAGACTGGTAATTAACTTACTTATTTTCTTAACTCTGATGAGAATTAAGATTAAATTTAAATACAACTGACTTTGAAAATTGCAGTTTCAGCATCTGATCCCCAGCAATGCTGGTGCTGGGCCAGCATCAGCATCCCAGCACCCTGTTATCATTTTCCCATGCTGCTTCATTGAGTCATCCTCACACTTCATTTTTTTTTGTGTTTTTGTTGAAAGGAAAGCGAAAGGAGGAAAGGGAGTTCCTGTTTGGTGCTCTGTCATAATCTTATGCTTCACTGACCAAAATAGACCAGCTGACTCCAATCTAGATAATTAACCACCCAAACAGGTCTTTGTGGATACAATAATTAATTATTAATTTCTTATAGCTAATTAATCAACATTTTGGTTAACCACTACGACTTTGGATTACACGGCTCCACGACCTATCTACACGGACTTATCGTTTGTGCGGAAGTAAGCTGTAGTGTAGAGTTAGTTAGTGGGTGGATTCTGTGACATTGACCTAGTTCATCTGGCCAGCAGACCGTGTTCCGTCACCTTGTCCACTCGGGGTCGTCAATTGAACAAGGAATCGGAAACAGGTAAAGGAGCTGTTGACGTATTGATTGTTGCAATACCGGTCCGGTAGAATTGGTAATTCTACTAATACAATTTGATTTTAATCTAATTGATTTGATATTACAGAATTCAAGTCCCAGCTGTTTAACGAAAGTTAACGGAAAATCGTTAAGCGTTTGTGATAATGCAAGATCGGTTACCGAACGATCAAGCGTAAGTGAAGGGCCCATGCATATGTTGGTTGTTTGTTAATTGTAATTAATGTAAAGTTTTTAATGCTTCCAGGTTTTGAGTCTTAAATGAGATCTTCGTCTTCCAGCAATTCAACGATTATTTTGTGAAGTTCCGAGCCAAATTTTTGAACAATGAAGCAGTTTAGCAAATTCAAGCAATTTGCGGACAAGGCTTTCGTTCGGTGAGAACTGAAATAGCAAATATGTGACCGGATGTAACCTTGACGTGTGGAGTTACTAGCTGGTGCTGGGCTGGAAGGTTTAGGTTTAGTTCCAGTCCAGTCTGGAACGATCCACCGTAACGAATATTTCCTTATATTTTTTCAGGCCTGATAGAACGGAAGTAATGTCTGAAGACCTTTTATATGCTGAAAGACATATTGAATTAATGAAACTGACCTGTGAAACTACCGTTAAGAAATTGGGTGCCTGTATACAAGTTTCGGGTCAAACAAAAGAAGGCACAACTATTGCACGCAGAATTGTAGGTTTCGTAGTAACATTTTCGTGTTTGATTGATTTAACTGATTGATTTTAGTAATCATTACTTTTGCCTTGTTTAGAAAAAAGTACCAGAGTGGGCCTTAGGATCAAGTTTAGATGAATTAGGGAAAAAGTATGAGGAAGGCTCCGTCCTTGGGTATGTGATTCACTAGTTTATAAATAATCAAAATAATCGCTGAGAAACGAACATCGTGAATATTAATTTCATGAGTCACATTGCATATCATTACAGTACGATCCTTACTGAGGCTGGCAAAATAGAAATGACAATTGGTACTCAAATGACTGCTCACGAAGGGAAGATTGAACCAATAATTGCAGACTTACAGAAATTAGTTGACAATGAATTTCCTGGTGTTTACAAATTAAAAAGAAATCTAGCCAAATTGGCTGAAAATATGGATACGGCCAAAAGTAAATTACAACAAGCGAATCGTCATTCTACTACCACTGCTACCGGCGGAAGGATTGAAAATTTCAAGGACGATTTAGATGAGTCTCAAGTAAAGGTCGAGCAGTGTAGGGTAAGAACTCAGAGTACATAATTCAGCTAACCACAATTAAGCTAACAATCAATCAAGCTACCGTCTAATTTTAATTATATAACTCACTTACCAAAGTTTATTTTGTTAATTAGGACAATCTCGCCTCTGAAATGTACCAATTACTTTCCAAACAAACTGATATTGCCGAATCCATCGTCCAGTTCCTCAAATATCAACAAGAATATCATCAATGTATTTCAAATACACTGAAAAATCTGCTTCCGGAAGTTGAAGCTGCCTTAGCCAATTCTAGTAACAAACCTGTTTATGGAACTGACCTTTCCGAACACCTTGTAGCAAGTGGACGAACTATTGCTTATCCACTAGAATTCTGTGTTTGTTGCCTTCTGGAAACTGGTCTTACAGAAGAGGGTTTGTTTCGTATTGCCGGAAGTAAGTTTAACGCCCACCAGTTTAAACCTAAACCGCCCTCCCACCAGTTTAAACCTAAACGGCCCTCCCAACAGTTTAAACCTAAACCGCCCTCCCAACAGCGTAAACCTAAACCGCCCGCCCACGCGTCAATAAATTAATGAATTATTTTTTAGTTATTGTAGATGAGGAAACGTTTGATTTGACCAAGTTTGACTTTCCAGGTGCCTCAAAAGTGAAGAAATTAAAATCAGCCTTCAATGCCTGGATTCTGGATTCGGATTTGAAGGGTTTGATGGGAGAATTCAATGATCCTCATGTTATTGGAAATGCACTCAAATGTTACCTTCGAGAGTTACCGAATCCTTTACTAACGACGGAACTCTATAACGATTGGATTGAAGCCATTCGTGTATCTGACAATCAGGAGAAACTTCAAGCGTTATGGAATGTTGTCCAGAGGTTACCAGTCGGCAATCGAGATAACCTGCGTTACCTTATAAAATTTTTGAGAAAACTTTCAGATCATCAGGATGTGAACAAAATGAGTTCGGCTAATATTGCAATTGTACTTGGCCCGAATCTTCTCTGGAGCCCACAAGTTTCGGACGATATTTCAGGCGACTCAACTCCAATGGGAATGAATATGGCAATGACTCATTGGTTCAGTTCGATCGTCGAACAACTCGTGACGTACGCTGATTGGTTCTTTCCTGGAGGTAAGTAACGAAAAATTTGAAGCAATTTTAGAAATTCGAATTGAAGTTGTTTTCGAAACGGTGAAAACACGTTGTTCAAATATAAGTTAAAATTAAAATTAATTGTTCTAATTTGTATAGAAATGGACTTTTACGTCACCTGTGAAAAGCCAGAACCAGAATGGGTATCGGTAAACCTTCGTCATTTGGCCCCCTCGGGTCCAGGCTCTGGACAAGGGGCCCTCCCAAATGGAAGTAGTACTGAAGATATGTTAGACGACAATCAAGCGCTGAAACGGTCACAATCAAATAGTAGTCTTGATGAGCATTCGACTCAAAACGGAAGTCCTAAACCTGTCGTTCGTCGTAAAGTTAAACCTGCCCCTCTCCCACCCACAACAACTTATACTACCGTCATGTCAAAATCAGCTGATACTCCTAAACTTCCCAGCGATCCCCCACCAAAACATAACCAACATCCGGCATCACAACCCTCACGACCACCCCCCTTGGATTCGGCAACGAAACCTTATGTTACAAACCCAAAGCGTGAAGGCATGTGGATTCCTCCAAGTCCAAGTCAAATGGCTGCCAACCGGTCGTCATTGGTACCTCAAGGTCAGCATGGTTCTTCTTCAGTATCAAATCCCCAAGCTCCCAAGACCGTTCCACCCAAACCCCCGCAACCAAATTTTCTCAAAGATAAATCTGGAAGTACTACTGAAACCAGCATTCCTAGCACCGTTAGCTCAACACTACGTCACAAGTCTTCTTTTTCAAGTCGAACTCCGAGCAAAATGGACTCAAAGGAATCAGGAGCCGAAGGGACTCAATTCGCCAGCCTTCCACGGCGTTTCCATACTGAGAATTCTTACAAGAACAACACGGGAATTGGATCAGCGTTACCCAGGCCGCAGTTGGATGTATTCATGGCCAAGGACACGCCTGTAGAGACACAAAAGCAAAACATACCGAGCGATTCAGCGTTACCAAAACCCTCAGCAAAGGGAATGAGTCAGGAGATCGGAACGGCTTCCAATCTCACCAAAGAAACCGAAACCGTTCTGAAAAAGGACTCCATTGTGGCTCCAATTGGCTTTGAAAAAATAACTTCCGAAATCGTAGCTGAGGGATTCATCGATTCCAAACCGGTCAACGTAAGGGGCGTGGCCGAATCTACACCGGTAAAAAACTTGGGCGAATTTAAAGCTACGAGTAGCGCCATTGAACCCAAAGTCACCGCTACAAAGGGCTTGACTGAATCTAAACCGGCTGGGGGTTCGGCTGAATCTAAGCTGGCGGGGGGTTCGGCTGAATCTAAGCNCCGGCTGGGGGTTCGGCTGAATCTAAGCTGGCGGGGGGTTCGGCTGAATCTAAGCCGGCGGGGGGTTCGGCTGAACCTAAACCGGTTGGGGGTTCGACTGAATTGAAATCAGGTGGAAGTGAATCAACTACAACTGGCACGGCTGGAGGAGCAGATTCTAGAACACAGTTCATCACTGGAAGTGTGGGTGACCCAAAACCGAAGCCGACGAGTCCATCATCCGAATCTTCCCGGCCCGTACCAGCCCCACGATCCAGTTTACACCGAGAGATGCAAGCAGAGGTCACGGCAGCTCGTGATCTCGCGAAGCCGATTGCCGTTACTTTGCAGAAGGAACGACCATGTGTTAAGGCTAAACCACGTGACCTTGGCAAGAGATCCCACGCTGAAGGTCAATCAATTCCAAGTCATTGTCGTAATAGCAGTGGGAGTGGCCCAGAATTTGATGGTGACGTGATGGATGGAAAAGCTTCAAGTCCTAGTTCTCAGCCGCCGAGCCGAACACATTCTAGAATGGATTCAAATACAGAAATCCTTGGTGATGTGATTGGTGAACATGAAAAAGAGGGGCGGGGCTCAATTCCTTCTGAAGATGAAGTTGGGGAAGGTTAGACTAACCTAATTAAACTTAGCCGTTGGCGCCGTTAGCGTTTATTTTTAAAATTTTTGGAATATTTTTGTAAATTCTAATTTAAAAAAAATATTGTAGGAGGCTCACCAAAAACAACACCATATCGCCCACCTCGCCCAAACCCACCCGCGCCACCAAAAGCCAAAATTCCGGGTAGCACTGACTTCTAAAAGCATCAAGCGTCGTTGAAAATTTTACCGAAATTGCGTCAAAAAATCTTCCACTTTCTTAATGGATTTTTCTGGATGGACTTTGGAAACTGTGATTCTAAAAATGGATGAATTTTATAATTTTAAAAACAGTGTCCCCTGCGTCGCGCGATTGTGTCAATCAAGTGTGTCTTCGAGAGCTGGGTGACGTAACAATTAATTAATTATTAATTGTATAATTTACTAATTCTTGTCAGAAATTACCAACCAAGTAACCAACCAAAAGTAACGTTTCCTTTACCCGGTCTTACCCTTAATTTCTCTATTAATTATTTTAGTTAACATTCTCCAAGTATCAGCTTTCACTTCTATCAATTTCAAATCCTTTTTAGTATTATTGTCAGACTGAATTGCCAAAAAAAGTTAAGAGGAATATCAGTTAAATGTCATTCAATACGCGTTGCCCTCCTGACGATGATCATACAAATGCCTTATAATATTGGTTCTTGCAAATGTGCACTTAATTATAATTAATCACAATTATAATTAATTTTAATTCCAAAATCCCATTTACCAAAAAATATTTTTAAGCTTTGTAAGGCTAAGGGAGATTAATAAATTAAGAGAATTACGATTTATAGGAATTGAAAACACTTGTAGCAGAATTTAGGAAACTTGAACCATTAATATGTAACTTAATTGTATTAATTTAATTAATAATAGCATCAAGGTGAGCAAAGAACCAGGGTTAGGGTTAGGCTAATTAATTATTTCTGGTAAAGTTAGGTCATGGTTGGAGCAATTATTCCTGGAAAAGTTAGGTTAGGGTTAGGTTAATTATTTCTGGAAAAGTTAGGTTAGGGTTAGGCTAATTCTTTCTTTGAAAGTTAACGTATCTTCTATTTTTAGAGGGTATCCAAAAATAACCTAAATAACCGTGATTATGTAGCAGAATTTAGGAAACTTGAACCATTAATATGTAACTTAATTGTATTAATTTAATTAATAATAGCATCAAGGTGAGCAAAGAACCAGAGTTAGGGTTAGGCTAATTAATTATTTCTGGTAAAGTTAGGTTATGGTTAGACCAATTATTTCTGGGAAAGTTAGGTAAGGGTTTGGCCAATAATTTCTTTAAAAGTTAGGTTAGGGTAAGGCTAATTATTTCTTTGAAAGTTAACGTATCTTTTATTTTTAGAGGGTATCCAAAAATAACCTAAATAACCGTTATTTTATTTTTCAAATATTACTTACCGTTAGTTTGGAATCCCTAAGCCACATTTTGGAATATTTTGGGTGTCTGTCGATGTATTCGAATGTTTGAAATTTTTTTGGGCTATGAAAACTTGTGTGGGATTTTTTCTACTCGGATTCTGCGCGGGCGCCATATTGGCATTGGGTAAGTTAATAATTCAGTTTTCATAAGTTAAATTATTTAACTTTAAAAAGTTTAATTTTAACTTTGGTTACAGAATCAGCTCGAGAGCCAAAGATAATTGGAGGTCTAACGGCTGGAACAACACAATTTCCATGGGTTGTAGAAATTCGGGCCATCCGGTCCCAGCTCGATGTAGTTGGACGAAAATGGTGCGCAGGTTCAATTCTAAGTGTCAATTGGATCATAACGGCTGCGCACTGCGCAAGACTTCTGACGAATCCCTACAGAATTATTGCTGGGAATATTGACCTCTTCGTGCCGAATGTACTTACAATTCAAACTCGTGCGGTTACAACGACTACAATCCACCCTAACTATAATGCGTAAGATTATAATTATTAATTATAATTTATAATTATAGTTAATTAACCCTCTAATTTAATGATAATTATTTATTAAAACGTTTCTGGATGATCCGAGACAATGACATTGCTCTCATGCGAGTATTTCCAGCATTTGTATTTGATAATTCTACAGTTGGAAGTATACCTTATGCTCATTTTAACTTCATTTTAAATGGTAAATTACATAAAAATTAACTAATTAACGCTAATTAATTATACTTAAACCTTAATTATAATTAAACCTACAGGAACAGGGACAATTGCTGGTTGGGGAGCCCGTGATGCCACTGACTACCTTGGTCCAAGATACCTTCAATATGGACCCGTAACGCTTTTACAGAATTCGGCTTGTCAACCTCTCCGGAATGATACCACAATTTTATCAAGTCAAATTTGTGGCACTGGAACGAGTAGCACGCCCGTAAGGACTTAATAACGCACAACTAACCTTTTTCTAACCTAAACCTAATTCTTAACCTAAATCTAATTCTTAACCTTTGACCTAAACGGATGCTAATGCCTCTAAATGCATAGTGTTATGGAGATGATGGTGGCCCACTCATGTGCAATCGATCTGGTGTCCAAATTCTGTGTGGAATTATTGCGGAAACGACAGGATGTGCGCGTGGTTCTCCGCCAAAAATTTGTAAGTCTCCTGAAAATAATCCAAATGAAAAATTAATTAGTTAATACTTAATAACTTAATTATTTAATTAATTAATGATTTAATTACTTAATTCATTCATTCATGAATTCATTAATTTAGTTACTCGTACAACGATTTTCTATGACTGGATACAAGTGGGAACCACGCTGTAGTTTAAAAAACGCACGGGAGACACTGAAAACGACTCCACTTTCACATTGTTTGTTGAGGGAGGATTCAATACAATTATCTTTCAATTGTTACAATTCAATTGATGCTCAATTGAATCCAAGTTATAGTCAGTAATAAAATAATTTATGATTCACATTGATGACCTGGATGACCTCCAAAGTTTTCATTGTTACGAAAAAAGGGGGTTAAGTAGGGCTCTGTTGCTTCCATAATATTTTGGTAGTTTGTTTCAAATTCAGTTCACTATTTTGAGAAAATTTTTAGAAAACGTTGAAATGCAGAATTTTGATTGGTTGAAAACGCTTGGAGCATTCCTTATTTGTGTGTTCTTTGCCATTATGCTGAAAATGCCGGTAAGACCCGCGCTGCTACAAGCGCATGCGCAAAAAAGTGTACTTGGAAGCCTTGTAGCCACGGCAAAGCGCTGAGGAGGAACGGGTTTAAAAAATTATGATTAAAGTTTAGTTATTTTAGGGCAAAGGTCACCTGGTCGCTGGGTCACAGGAGAATCAAGCTGACCCACATTTAGCAGAATGTAAGGAAGAAAGAGAATGCAAAGCTGCTTGCGGAAGTTCAGCATCAGACTCACGTTGTGAAGTGACCGCCGGAATCTGCGTCTGCTTGAACGAATATGTAAGAAAATTGGTCCACTTATGTCAATTAATTCAAATTCCGTTTCGGGGTCAAGGCCTTGACCCTGAAACAGAATTTACTTTGACCCTGACCTTGGAAGGTCAGGGTCAAAGTAATCCAATTCTGATTTGCAGGGTCCTTCAAGAAGGTGCCGGAACCTTAATCAAAGGTATAATAACACAAAGGAGCAAGACTGTACGACATATTGCAAGCGAAAAATTGCACAGGCTTGCTACACGGACTTTGGAACGTTTTGTGCATGTTTTGTCCGTAATTAGCAGGCCCTTTAACCTCGGCCTTGATTAATAAAGGTCACGTTTTTAAGAATT
>JABASL010001318.1:0-11359 GCA_019775825.1 Neanura muscorum
AACAAAATGTGAATTGTATGTGGAATGTGAAAATTGCAAATGTGAAAATTTTGCAAATTCTCTGTTGCTGTGATCTAAATAGACCAAAAACATGACGTTATTTTTGAAATTTGTCCATAAAAGATTTTAATAAATTAGAAAACACTTTATTTTAGGACAGTTAAATTTAAAACAAATTCCTTAATTTGGGCGTCTTAATTTACGTAACCTAAGGTCAGTTTATATTTCGAATCTTAAGGAACAAAGAATATATTTCGGCTTATTTTTAAAGGTAATAAAATTATTAAAAAGATTATCAGAAAAGTTAAATGAAGGTTTAGAAACGCTGCCATTAATACCAGTAAAATTTGAATTTAATTGAATTTTTTTATTGAAAATTGGTAAAAATTACCCTTAACCT
The DNA here is from genome assembly GCA_019775825.1 of Neanura muscorum. NCBI lineage: Eukaryota > Metazoa > Arthropoda > Collembola > Poduromorpha > Neanuridae > Neanura > Neanura muscorum. The sequence goes on from JABASL010001318.1 coordinate 401, forward strand.
TGACTTCCTGCTACATGATTCAATTTAGAATAGACATTAATCAATTACATCTAGATCCGCATCTGTACGAGCTTCAACACAGCACGTGTATTTGGCAAAATTTTTGGGACATGTGTCATAATCAACTTTTTTTGTCAAAATTTTAAACTTGTCTGCTGAGAAAGTTTGGTCGAATACACCTGGTACACACTTGACGTTTCTTGTTAGTGCATTTTTACACGGGGTAATGACACAATCTGAAAAAAAAGTTTTTTTGAGCATAGAAGTAAAAATTAATTTTTTTTTTAAAATTTGAAATGTAAATTAAAAAAAAATTAAACTTTAAACTTATCCTTACCTTCTCTCGACACATCCACTGCCAACGTCAGTGACAATCCCAGAATTAAAATCCAAAAGAATAAATTCATTGTCGAAAATTGAAATATAGGGTTACGGGTTAGGGTTACTAAATTCAGGTTTGAGGTTTCTGAAACACAACTTTTCAAATCCTAGGAATGACTTATAGGCTGTCCAATCTTTCATCCTAATGACAAAGGTCATTAAAATGTATTGCTTCTCTCAGATAAAGGTCAAAATTTAGGCAATTAGTCTTACATTTACGTATTTATACATTAGGCTTGTATGTTCCAGTATAAAAATATATATAATGATAATGACCAAAGAAAAGATGAGGTGGCAGTTTCGCTTTTCTCACACCAGGGGAGCCTGTGAAGCTTAAGTCACAGAGTGCCAGTTCCCTCCTCTCACCAGAGGGAGCCTCTCACGTATAGTAGCGTCTCCTTCCTTACATCCCCCAAATTTTACAAAGGAAGAAACCGCAACTTGCAGCAAATAACTCTTTCTCGTACTTCTAACTTAAAATAACCCAAAAACAACTCTGCTCAACGCAGAGGTGTCCAACAAAAAGCAGTTTAAACAAAATACGTGGCGAGCGAGCCATCTTCCAAAAAATACTATAGACTAGCCAAACAAGCCCTTTCTAGGGCGGGATTTATGCTGGCACACAGATTATTTTACTTTTGGTATATCCAGCCCGTCCTAGGACGGGCTTGTTTGGCTATTCTTGAATAATTTGGCCATACAGAATTTTCTTGATTTTTATCTAGGAGCATTCAGGGTAAAGATTTGATTTAGGTTTACAGTAAAAGACTGCCGGAAGTTTGAATAATTTTTAGACAACGTTTGAAATTATTTGTTGCTGAATTGTCAAGTCTTAATATTTTTAAATTAGTTTTAGGGAAAATCCTACGTCCAGCGTGTCGAAAAAAAACGACTAAAAATGCTTCAAATTGTTCCAATTTCCTTTTCTTTTTTGTTTTACTTTTTGTAATAGATTCCTTATGAATTAAAAGCTTTTCTGAGAAGCTACTTATGCTAACGCTCTACCCGTCTATTAATCGGTAGGCATCAATAACTCGGAATATTGATATATTGGTACTGATTTCAATTCTACTTTCTCCAGTGTGATTCCCTTCGACGACGATGAAACTGATCGCAGAGGTCAACTTCTGGGTCAATTAAATGTATTCTTTTATTTTGAGAAACCACATGCGTGTAGGAAAATCACTGGTAGTTGCACGAGGCAGTGTTGCACGAGGCATAAGTTGTTATAACTGGCAAAATAACTTTAGCTAATCTAAAGCTCTTCAAGTATAAATTCTAAATTCAATTTTTGCCAATAACACTTATCATTTTGCACAAATCAGAAATTCAAGATTAAGCTTTTGGCCCTCAGTTCAAGGTAAAATAGCACGCAGATATTTTTTAAAATTGTTTAACCAAATCGATTAATTCTAATTAAAACACTTAAAAATGTCTTTAGCAAAACACTTGAGATAATATACAAGTCCTTACCTGTCAAAATGTCAAATCCATGGAATCTTACCAGGATAAAATCTAATACAGAATTCCAAACTATAAAATAGCTTCAATTTCATCTAATTTTTCACTTTCAATTAACAAGTTTAATTTCTCAATTACCAACTTCAATCCAACTTCCAAAATCATGAAGGTAGTAGCAGCAATCCTGTTCTTGGCTTTTGCCTCAACCTCATTCGCTACACCAAGTAAGTTTCTACAATTAGGCTAAATATTCTAATTTTAAAAATTCAAAGTGCTAATAATGTGCCCATAATGTCTTCTAAAAATAATTTGAATTTTAAAAATTAAAACTAATTTTCATTTTATAGTTGGTGTCAAGGCCGTTGACTGGGAAAAAGTCCTCGTCGAAACCATTGAAATCCACACTATTTTGGAGACTGGATTTAATAAAATCACAAATGTGGTTGGTGAAACTAGCTTGGAGACTGCTGAGGCCCTTAAGGCAATCTTTGATGAAGCAATCCTGAAAATAGGAAAAATTCTAGAAGTAATTGCAAACGAAGTTATGGATCAGACATTGACTGCTGGACAAGCTCGTGCACAATTTTACCAAATGGATATGCACACAACGCATGCGCGTGAATCCATGATGCAAACAATTTCCATCCTTCATCCAACTTTGATCAAAGAAGTTGAAGATTCTTATGATAACACAATGTTGGATGTAGTTGAAAAGCAAAAATCTATTATATATTTGCTCTCAGTCGATCCATAAGATCAAAAATTGTATAGGTACCCTAAAATTCAAAGTTTAATTTTAAAATTGGGAAAAATTATATCAAATATTTATCAAATGTAAAACCTTGTAGCCTCATCAATCTTCATCAATTGAATCTGAAATAAAATTAGTTTCCAAAATACATCAATCAGTCTTACTTTTTCCATTTAAAAAATAATTGAAAATTGTCCTGCTTACCAAAGGCTTCAACTTGGGTCATCCAGGTAAATGATTCAGAGAAATGGTTCAGAAGTCAAGTTTTCAGTCCTTGCAGAACGTGAGCCTATAAGGGGGGAGGGGGGAAGAGAAAGTCCAAGGCAAAAAAAATAATTCTTAATTTAAAATATAATTAAGAAATATTTTTTTGAATTTAAAATTTATATACGAATTTTGCCCTAAAATAATTTTAGGGCAAAATTGCTAAATTTTTACGGGCATACATTGAGTTTGATCTCTTTAGTTTATTTAACAAATTTAAAGCATTTGGAGCCTAAGATCTATTGAATATTTGTCTGTATACTAAAACTAAGAACAAAAAAAAAAGATTTTCAAGACAAACAATAAAACTGGGGATGTAAGACAAAAGAAAACATGTAACTGTAAAGGCTGTAAAGCATTACAGCCTTGAGATTATTTAAAAATTCATTAGATGTCATATTAGGTAAAAATGGTGAGGTTTTAGGGTCCTAAACTGTTTTTCAACTGAGGTTGGTTGGTAGTAAAGCATCTAGACCTAGATGTTCGGTGTATTATATTTAGGATCAATGGTTTTTGTTTAAAGCTGGTAACAAAACTGAATAAAACTTTGGGATTAAAGTTAGACGCATGACTCAATCTGTTCTGGATTATCTTTTCCTTTTTCCAGATCTGTGCTGTCATTAGGAGAACAAGATTCGGCTGCTTCCGGTATATCTTCCAAATATCCTCCTCCCATGAGATGTGGCTGAAGAATTTTCTTTTCTGGAGCAAATTTTGCTACACAGGGGATCATAAAACTAATAATTCCGGCAACAATCAAAAAACTACCAGCCAGGTAGAAAGGAATTTCAAATGAATCGAATGCAACCCGAACAGCACCTGTAACGAAAATCAATCATAAAAATAATATCCGTAAGTTGAAAAATTCCACATTTGGCGTTTAGCAAAGATACGGTGGTATCCTACTATTAAGTCTAGAAGACGTTTAGAAGAGACGCTAAGATAAGGGAGAGAGTCAGATGCTTCCGGAATTCGGATTCTAAATTCCTGATTCCGAGTTAATCGAATTCTGATCATGCGCACGTACCTGCAAGGGGAGCTCCAACAATACTGGCGGCTCCTCTGAAAAGTATAAGGAGTCCGAAGGCATTCGTCAAGTTGTCCAGTCCCAAAAGGTCAACAAGAATAATGGAAGTAAGTGAGACATAGCCAGCGACAAAGAGACCAAAGAATATGGCTACAGCCACATAGGAGTAGTATCCAGGGCAGAGTGGAATGGCTGCCACGCAAATTCCAGCCAGTGTCACACACATGTTACTCATAAATAAGGAGTTGACCTGAGGAAGGTCAGAAATTAGGCCGCACAGTATTCGACCAAGGGTATTTGTAATTCCAATTATAGAGAGGAGAAATGCTGCATCGCCTTCTACTTTCTGTGAAGAAAAAACAACGGGTAATTATTTCAGGTTTAAAAACCATAAAGCCTCCCCGAGGAAAACATATTAGGCATATGACTAGAATATTAGCCATATGACTATATTAGCCATATGACTCAAATATTACAATATGACCCATATGACTCCAATATTAGCCATAGAACTAACTAATTCTTGCGCCTTCATAAATTTTACCTTAGATTCGGCTGATTTGATAATATAGACAAAAGGGACGTAAAAGCCGAGCATTCCAAAGACGTTACTGGCAGCAATAAAGAGAAAGACGGGGTTCTTGAGGAGGGAAAAGTCCATAAGTTGAGCCAAAGCAGTTTTAAAACTTCCCGCTGCCCCACCAGACCAACAGGGACAAATACCAGGTTTCTGTTTCTTAAGGGGTGAAAAATCACCCTCGTCACCACCACCTTGTTTCCACGAAACGCTGCCAACTCTTGGAAGATTGAGAACGCTTTGTCGATAAGAATTGATACTCTTTTGTGACTGGAACTCTGGTAAGTTAACGATTGACCCCGAGTAGAAGATATCTTTTCGAGAGAGCGGCCGAATAATGTGTCGAGGTTCAGTCGTGGCCTGTGTTGAGCTTGAGCCACGATGTGAGGTACTAAAGATTAAGCCCTCATTCAATTCACCACGGCTCCACATACTACTGTAGTCATCGTCTGGGTTTCCATTTCCTGTCAACAACAAAAAAAAAGGTTCAAATAAGTTACCAGCGTTCCAGCCACCAAGGGGCTGCATTAGAATTCCAGCAAATACATTTTCTAGCACACGAAACTTCCAAAATGCAAAGCATCCAATCAGCAGGCAGTTAGTTCAACACCGCCCTTGATCTCAGGTTATTCGCTGGAACACCCAGGCTGGTTTGCGTGGTATACAATAACATGTCAGCCATTACTAGCTGAGACAGTGGACAAGATCAAAACCGAGCGCTGCGGTTCAGCAAACGGCTAGTTCGAACTCCCCGCCTTTTTTCATTACCACTGTTCCAGCAGTTGGTTCGTGTTACTGGTGACGTTTCGTCCCGTAACTGCTGGATAATGATAAAGGCACAAAACTGGTGCAGTTACCTGAATTATTATTCTTTGCATTCAAGTGATTGCTTGTGCCACCCGAACTACGCCGATTCTCGTTCAAGTTTGTTCGGCTCCTAAAACGAAAAACAAACCATAAGAAAATATGGCCACGATGACCATTCTGTATCGCCATATCTCCAACCTTACACAAACTTACGTCGGCCTTTGAAATGATCCGGCTGGAACTGCTCTGTATGAATGCTTCCGAGGCATTCGATCAAAAAATGGAACACTTCCGTTCTTGGGAATACTTCGACCTGGAGTAAAATTAGGTGCTGATCCATTACGCGGCATTCCAGGAATTCGATTCGTAAATGGTGTTGCCACACTTCCGGAACGCCCAATCACAGGAACAACTCTTGGTGGGCTCTTACCCAGAAGACTGTCTGACTGCTTAACACTAGGAGGAGATATCGAGTAGATTCCATCACTATTCCGTCGTTCTCTCATATGTCTCCGGTGGGACGCCCTGGACAAGAAAGAGTCAAATGTCACCACCAAGTTCCAGAAACCCTTAGCATGAATCACTTCAACCAGACAATTCGATCGTATTCGAATTTGTTTGGCATCCATGACTTTGGTTTATCTGATTAGGTTTGACTCACATTGCACTGGAAGAAAGCTGTGTCTCATCAACCGAATCAAAACTACCATCAGGTTCCTTTTCTTCAGCAATTGGTTCTGGAATTGGAATAGGAATAGCAGGGGTTGTGCTCATAATGGTGCGTGAGTCATCAGTTCCTTTAGAAACGTTTTCTTTTTCTTTACTTCCATCTGATTCTGTTGGTGATTTAAGTTCTGCTGCACTTCCTTCTTGTGAACTATCAGATGGGCTTCCACCACTTCCATCCTTTGTCTTTCCTTCAGTAATTGTTGGAAGTGTTGGATTTGGTGTAATAGGAGTTCCAGGTACTAACTGATCCAAATTGAAACTAGAATGAACTCCAGGGTCAATATTTATTGGCATTTTCATTCGTTTTTCCATGGTTCCATCGGGGAGTTGAACCATAAAGTAGGCGGATCCTATAAGAATCAACACATTAATCTTGTTTTCCTAGATAAAACAGTTTTCAAGAAAATGAAAATGGGAAAGGACATAGATTATGGATAGGAGGTTGATCAATTTCTAAATAAAAAGTGAATTCTTTTGTTCACCTGCCAAGGATCCCTTCTCCATTTGATTTCGTTTATCCTCAGCCATTCTTTGAAGTAGTGGCTTATTTTTGGAAACTTTTTCGTCTGAATCCTCTTCGTCACCGTCATCTTCCTGAAGTGGCTCTCGCTTGATCTCTAAAGGCCTCATCATCGCTCCAAAAATCTATCGTTAAAATACTTTATGAAAATTTGAAATATTTAAATTAAGGGCGGTGACAATGTTTAACATTGACACTATTCAAATGATGACAATCGTAGAATACTTAAGCAGTATTTGACTCACTGCACAAGAAAAAATGAGACCTGCAAATATAATATTCGCTCCTTTCCAGCCCAATTCTTGAGATAAAAGAAATCTTGCAAAGGGTGCCTACCAAAAAAATGTCATTATAAATTTTAAATTAATATTGTGTAGAATTAGTTTGTTCGGGTTTAGCCTGGAGTTAGTTTAGGCTTAGTTAGGGTTAGTTATGCTTAGTTTGGGGTTAGTTTAGGCTTAGTTAGGTTAGTTCAGGCTTAATTAGGGTTGGCTTGGGCTTATCTTTAGTTAGGGTTGGTTTGGGCTTAGGAGTAGTTTAGGCTTAGTTAGTGTTGGTTTGGGCTTAGTTAGGAGTAGTTCAGGCTTAGTTAGGGTAGGTTTGGGCTTAGTTAGGAGTAGTTCAGGCTTAGTTAGAGTTGGCTTGGGCTTATCTAGGGTTGGTTTGGGCTTAGTTGGGAGTAGTTCAGGCTTAGTTAGGGTTGGCTTCAGGTTAGTTAGGAGTAGTTTAGGCTGTTAGGGTTATTTATTTCAGACTTACAAAGACAAACGTTCCAACCCCTGATCCACAAACAGCAATTCCAGTAGCCAGAGCTCTTTTCTTTTCGAAATAATAGCCTACACATACTACGGCTGGAAGATAAATCAATCCAAATCCAATTCCTAAAAATTAAAATAAAAAGTAATTACAATTTGACACTAGGTAATGCTAGGCAGATTGACAGATTAAAATTAACTGGATATTTCTGGACATTTTGAAAGGGAAAACACGTTGACATTTCAGAAGTCCAGATGCGCATGTCAAGAAGTTACACAACTGTCATAATGTTTTTGTGGTCACAGAGTGACTGACAAGTAAAACTGGAACGAAAGTTTATGCCACTGATTTTCCTTACGCGTTATAAAAAGTTAAACGTTATAAATAGGATTCTTTGATCAATTTGTCCGTTGTTGAATGTGAAGATGTAATGATTGAAAAGTGGGATAATGTCATTGTCAGTCGGATGATGATGATTGACATGAAAACAAGGAATTTAAATGGGTTTGTTTGTGGCCTGGCCTAGCCCTCTTGGTGACGAGGAAGATGATGGATGATTATGATGAATGGCGTGTAAAGTTCATGATATAACTTTTGACCTCTTCCATATTCACACAAGTATTTCAAATGAGAACTTTGATTAGAGCCCCATTTAGTAAAGCTGTGAATATTTAAGAACTTTTAAAGCGTTAATTGATTAACACTTTCCTTAAGACATGAATTGGACTGGACAGTTGGACACTGGAATAAATAGAAAAAGTAGATCATACCTCCAATGACTCCATAAGTTAGAATCAGAACTTCCAGATTTGGTGACAGACTGGACAAGGCAAACCCAATACTGGCAACAATTGCTCCCGAGATACATACGATACGGCAACCAAACTTATTTGTTAATGCGCTCACAACAGGACCTTGACAATTCAAAATAATTAAGTTAACATTTAATTCGTGCGCAATTATAATGTTATACTGACAATCATTAATGAGATCCAAAAGACACGTCATAACTGTACCACTTACCGACACATAAATAAACTCCACAAAGAAGGCTTCCAGCCCATGCTACTTTTCCAATCCCTTCTTCTGGATTAGCATAAAAACTTTCAGCAAAAGAATCGAGGAAGACACCAAACGTGTAGGCAATCCCATCCACAATTAAGTTACACATGAAGGAGGCAAAGACAATGACCCAGCCCCAGCCACCATCCGGGGGTGGCGGCACTCCAGCTTCAATCATTTCATACATCATGACTTCCTCATCATCCATGTACTCTCCAGGATCTTCACTCACAGGGGATAAGGGCCCACCTCGACCACCACCGCCCCCATACTCATCGTCACCAAACCGGGAATTATTGTCACCGTCCGTCTGAAATAGAACAAAAGAGGTTGGGAATTAGCATTAATGTTTTATGATCCATCAAGCCCCATCGTGCCTGCCTAAGGGGCAGGCACGTAGTAATCAGGCGTTAAGTTGCTTAAATCCGGATTTAACATAACGATCTGTATCCTGTCGTGCTACTCATCTTTCAATAGCTTAATCCCTTTATATTCTTGGAATTCCAGGCTAAAAAAATAGAGGACTTCCAGGGTACTTACTCCTTCACTTGTATGATTCGCATTGGTTGGTACTTTCGTTGACTGGGTACCTGCCGTCATGTTGAGATGACTGACCTAGTCAGTCTGACTAGGTAGACGGTACAACGGTGACACTTGACACCGTGGCCCTAATCTACCAGTGTTAGATCCGGGCTCAAGTTAACAGCGATCTAGACTACCATTTGACGCTGTTCTTCTATCCTTCTTGGTTGCTTAAACTTAGCAATTAAGATACACTAAAACAGTAGGAACTTTGGTAGTTATCAGTTGCTTTCATGGAATTATGTAACCGCGAGTCTTCTGTTCTTTATCACGTCTTCTTCCAGGAGACAGGAGCAGGAATCCACAAAGTGTTGAAGACAGAGAACAGGTTACCAGCACCAACACCGCGGTTTTTAAGGTCAATGATGGGATACAAGAGACACGGCACGGCACACGGCTAACGACGACTCGTCCGGGCAAGGTTATTGCGCCTGTAACGTGAAGTTTAACCCTAGAAACGATACAAAATTCTTAAGTTTTAAACGTCGGAATTCTGGAATTGGCATGAGAAAGAAAACAGACGTGATTTACCGAAGGATGTACTTGATCCCGACTGACTCAGGTCAAGAAGTTTGAACGTTGAGTAAGTAAACAAAGTTTCTGTTTTTACCAGCCAGGTTTTTACTGTCTGATATTTGTCTGGAAGGAATTGAGTGAAGTGGTTAAGGTGTCAAAGGTCAGAATGAGGTCAAGTGTGATGTGATTTGTTTGGTAGGGTGTGATAAGTTAATTAATGGTGAATAAATTGTTGTTGGCGTGAACGTGTTTTGTGGTTTTTGTAGGAATTAATCAACCTCACTCACTCAAGTGTAAATTGAGACTGACTTTGAAATGGCTCAATTAATTTGCTCATTTCTAGACGTTCGTTGCTCAATTTATATCACTTGACACTTATAAAATATTTTTAACTACCAAACATACTTATCACGTTCAATAAACGTAATCACGTTATTAGACGCAATTACTTCCAGTACCTAGTAAGTTGAGAACAACGTGAGGTGAGTGCATTTGTAAAACTTCAAACAATAACGGTAAAATTTAGGCAACGAGTCTCAAATGTACCCCTCAGCAACAAGGTTAAATTTTTGCAAAACAAAATTCAATAAATGGACGTCGAAATACTGTAAATAATTACGGTACAATTTAAATGTGCACCCCTCGCAGTAGGGATCCTTCTTTTTAATAATATTTATAAAACAGAATTGGTCAAATTCAGATTTATATCCTACCATTTAATATATGTATTCTTTTTTAATACAACTTATTCTCTCGAGGTTAAGTACCAAGTATATTATACTCTACAGGAATAAAATTCTAAAAGGAAATACGATTAAAACCCACGCAAATAAATAATTAGCGACTCATAAGAATTTTCTCCCTATCATGTTCTTTAAAAAAGTTTTTGCAAAAATCTTATCTTATACAAAAAATCTTTACACGTTTTTTGTGCTTACATTTTTTAGTATTCACAAGTTGATGAAATAAATTCTCCCACTACGGTTTTTACCATCCCAACCTAAACTTTTCGTTAAATAAATTCGGAGCTCAGCTCATACCAAACCGATCAAAACCGATCAAACCGGTACCGAATACAAGGAGTATAGAAAAACCCCGATTTTTATCAATCCGTCTTATACGCATGCCAAAAATTGCTACTTTAAAGTTGCTGAAAACAATTTTAATCCGGATTCCTTCGGATATAAACTATAAGACGCTTCTAACACATATACTTAGGCGAATTGCCTTTTAATACAGAAACTTAAATGTAAATCTTTCGCGCGTTTGGGAAATCCGTTTGATGTAGGAAATTTGGGAAGGGCGTCCATTGCCGAAAAAATGGTTTTATTGTAGTTGTGAGATCAGGAATATATTTAATCGGATGAAATTGACTCAAAATTGAAAATAGGATTTAAAATCTAAACAGCCAAAATACAGTTGTAAATTTTAAAAACAAAAATATCTTAAATTGAGAATGCAGTTCGTCAAGTGGAGGGTCTCACAAACCAATCCACATCCCCAGCACCCATTCCCAGCATCTACAG
>JABASL010001319.1:0-11352 GCA_019775825.1 Neanura muscorum
AAGTGAAAACAATTCTATCTTCCTTTCACTTATCACCTTACATCACCCTGACTAACAGACAGGCATCTTAAACACGCAAGACTTATTTCCTATTTTTCTAGCTTTCACTTTACAAAAAAAATCCCACCCTTATTTATCTACGGATTTTCGTTCATACATTTTAGACAAAAAAATGTATTCATACATTTTAGACAAAACAAATGTATCTATACATTTTAGACAAAAATGTATAGACTAAAATCCTCCTTTTGTTTGATTCTGAGAAAACATTAATAAAAATTCAATAAAATGTATTAGAATATGGAATTGGAACCTAAGACTCGAGTCAAAACTCCATTTTCTTAACTCCCAAAGTTTGAGAAACAAAACTGGTAGCCAGAAAATGGGAAAGGATGTCCATGAAACTTTTATTACAAGGAAACTCCCAACACACATCGTGACGTGACCGAGGACGCGGCGGGCGGGAGAAAAAAAAGAAGTTTTTTGGAGGCTGCTGAGCTGTAACAGCTAGAGCTACGCGTAGCTACAGGTCAATTCTACGCCAGCGCCAGCATCGTTCTATCGATTCTCAGATTCACACATAAGGGAAACAGGGTCTAGTGGTCTCGACAAAATTCTTTAGCTTTCTCTTGCTTAACTTAGCACTAAACTCACACTGATATTTTATCCGAGAGAATTCCTTGTTCCACAGGATCTGTTCCACAGGATCTGTTCCACAGCTCAATGGGAACTTCCCATTGAGCTGGCCCCACCAAAATTCTTTCACGTACAAAACGGAGCAGTACCAGAATTCCAAAAAAAAAAAACTAAAACTCCTGGTAGTGAATTGAGATATAGCATATGAATAGAAAATGGAGATTTTCCTTACAGAATCCAAAAACTTTCACCTAGGAGTTCAAGAAAGATACCCTAAAATTACGGTATCCGATTTCAGGAAGAAATTCAGGAATCGAATCCCCTAAAAATGCTAGAACTTTTAAGGGATTTATGGCAGGTAAAGCTAAGGGGTCAGCCTTATGAACTATTCATATAGCATGGCATCTTTGCGAAAAATCCGACTCTAAATTCAGATTTTTTTGGCCTTTTGATCTTGAAATTGAACTTCAGAAAGTAAAGTCAGGGAAAAGAAGCCACAATTCAATGGAAATTGTGGTATATCCCATCTATCATCATTTGATTTTTTATTTGAAAGATCCAAGATCCAGGGAGACCTAGAGAACTGAGAAACTGCCAGAGGAAACGGTCGTCATCGTCTCTAGAGATGCTTTAGATTCCTAAATTTTTCATTTGACGTCGAAGTTAGAATTGAAGGAGGAAAAAAGAAGTGAAATGAATAATAAGAATTCCTTTCATGAGAAATACAGAGAAAGAATAGAGAAATTGGAAGAGTAATCGACCTTCGTCTCTCCACTCCTTTCTCCTTCGCACTTTCTTCCACTTGAGGACCAAATAATAAGAAAAAGCTTAGAACTTGAAAGATAACCACGAAAACTTTCTTTCTCACTTCATTTCTACTGCATTCATGCCAGGCAACTCAGGCAAGTCTTAGAAAACGAAAAAGCAAAAAAGAAAGACATTGGGCTAAATCACACTCGTTCGTCCCTTACTACTTCACGTCTAGAGAAATTCCAACTTAATCCTTTCCTTGTATTCTGAAATACAAAGCGAGAAAGCTCTTGACGGCCTTTTGTCCCCTATTTTCAATCTTCTAATAGTCATCATCATCATTGCCCAACTTAAGCCAAATTGCCGTTTTCAAATTAACAAAAAGATGCCTGAAACTGACAGTTCAGGGTCAACCTCTTGACTCCAAGAGAAAGCCAACATCAGTTTTTGAATGCTTTTAGACAGAAAGTCACCCTCAAGGGTATCCTTCAGCTTCAAGTTCCAGCAAACGTTCGATCAAAGTGCTATGACAAGAGCATGGATAAACAAATCCAACGACTCGTTCAATCAAAAGGAATATGTATGTTTACATTTCCTAAAGACTGGTCTTCAGCTCTTACAAAAATAAGCCACCCGCTACAACTGAAATATCATTTTACGTTAGTTAAATGCAAGCTACTTTAAAAATTAAATTAATTAAATAACATTAAATTATTGAAAATTTTTTTTTAAAAAAATGCCATTAAAAAAAGCATAGCCTGTAGAAGAAAAAGTGTAAATTATAAAAAAAAAATCTACCGAGTCTTACATTGGCGCAGATGTTACAGCGGTCCCGATTTCCGTGAACGTTTCCTCAATTTTCTGAACTCTATTATTATTAATTGCAACATCCAACACCATCGCGATCGCACCCAACAAGCAAAATCATGATTAAAGAAGGAAATGTTGTTTGCCGTTTGTTGCCAAATTTTTTGAAAATTTGATGAGAAGAAACATAAAAAAACAAAAAAGAAAGAAATTAAAACAGATAACAGAAGTTATGTCAAGAACAAACTGTCAAAATAATGAATGCGGCAAAAACGTTTTCCAGTTACGTCCACAAAAGACGTATCCGCTAAACTCGTTGGCACTAAAATTTTTAGCGCTTAAGATTTTCGCATAAAATCTCTGGCGCTAAGAATTTTAGCGCTTAAGATTTTCGCCTTAAGTCTCTGGCGCTAAGAATTTTAGCACTTAAGATTTTCGCCTAAAATCTTGCGAAACTTACGCAGTAGATTCTCGGACGTTTTTGATCCCTTGGCCCATATCAGTAGTAAATGATCCCCATGCAGTAACTCCTAATTTTCTTTTCAGCTCGTGAGCTCTTCTCGTCTTGGAGGTGAGCACCTGAAATAGTTAATAACATAAATTAAATAATTATTAGCTGTTTTTGTGAATTTTAGTTATAAGCACATGTGCAAAAATGCACATTTTTTGTGCATTTTTGTGCAATAATTAAAAATATAGTAAGAACCTGCTTCAAGGTTTGAATTTCTTCTTCGACTTGATTTAATTCAGCTTGCCATTCTACTCTTGCTGCTTCCAGCTCTTCGGCTGACATTCCAATTTCAATGGGTGATCCCATGTCATTGAATGAACTAGATTGACTCATACTTCCAAATCCTTGGGGTTCTATGTACAAAAAACAGAAACCAAATTAGAATAAAGCTTGTAAACAAAGGAATAAATTTCAATTAAATTTTAATTAAATTTCAATTAAATGTTAATTAAATTTCAAATAAATGTCAATTAAATTAGAAAAACATTAAGTTCCAACCTGGACCTTGACCCAGTGTTAGAAACTTTTTAAAATGAGATGCACTGACACGAGCTGTGTAAGGTTTATCAAAATTATGATACATCACGCGTATATTTCTCATCTTTCGTTTTTTCCCTACAAGATCCTTTACACTATCTGCAATTCTCCTTGCAGCTGCTTTAGCGTCACCCAATTTTGTCCTAGAATTCAGTAACTGCCCTTTTTCGTTAACCTTTCCCTCATCTCCAGAACCTGTCCCCAAATCTAGTTCCACAGATACATTTTCCTCTGACGTATCACCACAAGCCAGATTATCGAAAGTTAAGGAACTGCCACCAGTAGTTATATCAAAAAATTCTAAATCTGATCCAGATTCTGAACCATCATCGTCAAAATCTTCTTCGTCACTTGTATTTACACTAAATTCAAAATCTTCTAGTACGAAATCTGGGCACGTGAGATCAGATTCAGGATTCTCGATAATGTTAAGGGATCCCACAAGATCCGGAAGTGGATCTTCGAGGTATTCATCCTTGTTATGTGGTTGTGTACCATCTGAGATGTTATTGTTCACTTGATCTTCAATTTGTAGATCTACGGAACCCATTTTCCGGAAATTGGGCTGAACTCCTCGAATTCCTGAAGGAAGTGAACTTAACAGTTAGTCTCACGCAGCACTTTCAGAATCAAGAATTTCAGAATTCCAGAACAGTCACACTTTCAGAACTTGGTTTCAGTTGGTTTCAGAACACCTTGTTTCCAACTATTCGGATTCTCTTCTAGGGCACGAAGACTATCACACTGATACGGATGTCATGATGATGGACATTAACTTTTGAAAAAACAAAAAGAGAGCACAGGCACGCAGGTACAAATGGAACAGAATAACAATAAGGATTAGAACTACGACTGTTCATCTCACTTTCCCTGGAGACTGATAGTAGGGCATTAATTACCTAATTCAAGGTACACTCTCTTGATAGCTCAAGGAATTCAAGGTCTATCCTTGTTGACCCTACAGAAAAGTGCCATATTTGACATTATTACTACTCTACCACTACTAATCAGAGATTGAGCAAGGTAACGTGTTGCAGTAAACTATAAACTGACTATAGCTCATACCTTAACAATGGAAGAGAAACTCTCTTTAAAAATTTAGGAACGAGCTGTGATAAAAACAAGAAGTAAAAGGGGAGATGAATTGTTGAGAGATGCAAAAGAAACGTTGAAGGGAAATCAACGGTGCTTTGGGAGATTAAAGTTACCTAAACATGTAATGCCATTTCATAAAATTATAAAGCATTTCCTATCAACCCATCCCTTGATTCTATCTTGTTGAATAAAAAAGTTGTATTCTGCACATCTCAGCACACAAAAATTGTATAACCTTAACTAGAAAATCTCAAAATGTTATGAGTTCTATGGTTGCAAGGAATCAGTACGATAAATCGTCATGGGAGATTAAAGTTACCTAAACATGTAATGCCATTTCATAAAATTATAAAGCATTTCCTATCAACCCATCCCTTGATTCTAATCTTTTTGAATAAAAAAGTTGTATTCTGCACATCTCAGCACACAAAAATTGTATAACCTCAACTAGGAAAATGTATTCTCAAAATGTTATGAGTTCTATGGTTTGCAAGGAATCAGTACGATAAATCGTCGATAACTACGACAAGAATACAACGAAAATGCCTGCAGTCTGATCAGATCATAGGAATTCGCCCTTTCAGGCAAAATGTTTCGAAACGGAAGGAGTGTCAAATCTAAAATGATTTAAATAAAAAAAACGACAATTCCAGATTCTAAATACAGCAAGAAGATACGTTTTCAATCATTTCACTAGTATACCCATGCTCGCCTACATTAAAAGAATCTCCGATTCACGAAAACTTCATAAAGGTGCCGTTTTTTTTAAACAGGCCTTACATATCGTTGCATGAGTTCGTTGACCTTCTAGAAATGTCTAGTTTAAACGTTTCGGGATGGAATTGTCAGTCCTAACAATTAAGAGCATTAATTTAATGCAGATGTTACCCAGCGTGAGGCCCCCAATTCATCACTGGAATTAGATATCCTGGAACTTTAATAAAACAACTCAAACCTAACATGTCGTCCGTAACCTGAGCCGGCAGGATTAACGAGTGAGCCTGAAAAGCCCTAAAAGTCATAAGTCCATTTCCCCACAAACCCGGGACATAACCAACCATTTATGCCATTAAATGTCAAAGTCCTGTGTAATATTACCTGTACCAGTAGGAGATTTAAGGCTCATCTTGAATTATGGGCACAAAGTGAATCGGAGCGTGTTGTGTAGACGGTTTACGAATGGCAGGTAGAGGTTAGAGGTAACGATTTTTGTCGTTCGTCCTGGAGTCAACTCCTTAGCAAAAGCAATCCTTACGACTTTCAATGATTTGATGCACGATCGATTGCTTGACTACGGACCGGAGACTTTACGGAACAGGTGAATGGAACGGAAACGGAAGTAAGAGCGCAAAGTTGTAATGGACGAAAGGAGAGAGAGCGATACGATGATATCGATACGGAGACGGCAAAACAGCTGACGAGGTTGTCTGAAACGGAAAAAAGGGTCTACATGGTTTATGTACTTTACAAAAGCGATAATCAAATTGACATTCACTGACCTTACGTTTTCTTAGCAGGAGCCGGTGGATTTCTGATCAGTTGTCCTGTAAAACAATATAAAACATCTATTTCTTTGTAAAACGGGCAGGAGATGAATTTTAAATTATTAATTGACGGGATGAATGACTCACACCACACAAACAACACTTTTGACTTTGCTCCGTTCTTCTGATATTCAGCCAGTAACGAAACACGATTAGGATGATGCGGCAACACAAAAAATTGACAGATCTTGTGGTTGTTCCTCTGAGAACCCAGAAATTATAATTTGTGGTCGAGTGACTGAAGGAAGGCAGAACAACTGAAGAGCGTCACAACTGCCTCCTATTGTGACAGAAAACTTTCGAAATCGGCTGAAAATTTTAAAATTACTAAAAGATGGGTCTCATTCCTGCTTGTAGCAAATTTAACTCGATGTCGGCATCAACAGCTCACTTTTTAAAAACAAAATCTAATACTTTTTATTTTAATTTCCCGTTAGTAAATTATAAAAAAAATCATGTTAAAAAAGTGTGTTATAGCTAGATAATAACAGTGCTTTTGCATTGATTTTAGTTTGATTTCAATGAGAAACCACTATTTTGAAAAGGTTTGCAAGTTAAGTGTTATGCAGTAATGGAAAATATTAAATTTTATCAATCATTCAATAATTAAATTTTAACAATAAACTATTTAAAAATTTAATGTTTATCTAAAAATGTATATTTACAAAGTAGTCCTTTATGTTTCGAGATGACTTTCATATTCTTGACATTTGGAGACATAATTTTTCAAAAGTCGATTAGAAAAAAACTTTTGTAAATGTAAATGTAAAAAAATGTAAATCAATCGAAACCAATTAATACCAAGCAAAAGGGCTTCGAGGCTTCCTATTTCTCTTCTGAGGTCAAAGGTTCACTTGGTGCATTAGATTGACGAGGTTCCTGTGGTTGAGGTTTTAGGTCATCGGGAGGTAGACGAACCCGAAGTTTAGATTTTGGAGGATCATTTCTTAATTTAATGATTTCCTTTTTGAGAAGTGTCAACTTAGCCTTGATGCGCATGTATCTGTTGTATCGTCCTCTTCGAATAGTTTTGATTTCCATTTTTCCTCGAGTGTAGTATCGATTCAAATCTACCAAGTTTTCGGCCATTAGGCGATGAAGATTCATGAGGCTAGAGAGACGTTTGATTGAAAGAGAAATTAGGAGAAAGTTTTAAGGCCTGGAATGCGTGGGGAAATGCATGTTTTTAAAACGGTTTTTACAGGACTGAAGTGTGATGAGTCCGTAAAAGCGTCTTGTACAGAGCATCAATCCAAAGTGGTGAAGAACAAATGTCAGTCATTTTGACCAAATCGTCGTGCCGTAATAACTTTTGAAACTGTTCTGCAAGATGATAGAAATCTGTGGACGAAGATTTCTTTTGTCGTGCCAAGAGTTGACGCATGTCCAGTTTTTGACGACGAAAGACGTTTTCTTTCTTTCTGCGTACAATTTCTTGCTTGTCACGCCTCATTCTCTCCTGCGTTGTTGAAAGTTATCTTTCAAGTTTAGATATGAATTAAGTAATTACAAATTATCCAGTGTCATACGCGATATAATTCTGTAGCCTCCGTAATGTTCATGATGATAATTGCAATGAAAATATTTGAGAACATAAAGTTTCCAAGCACGATACAAATCAGATTGAAGATACGTCCTAGAAGTAATTGTTCTGCTTGAACAAATTCTTCCAAAATATCTGTCCACCCATCCATCTGAAATTTAAAAAAAAAAGAAACAAGGTCAGGGGTTGAAAATACAGTTTTGTAATCAAACAATAACCCTGCCAAATCATGTTACAACCATTCATTACCGTAACAAACACGATCATGCGCAACATTCCAGCCGGAATGTATCCCCAACTTCGCTGCAAAGCGGCACTCTGATCCGCGAAAAGATAAAAGGCGCCAATAGCTAAAAACAGACGAGATTTTTCATTACAATATTTCGATTTCGAACTTTCCCCTCAAGGTTAGCGACCAATTACAAGCAATGTAGAGTAGGAGCACAAGTAGTACAACAACGCTGAGAACGTGCGTTCTAACCGTTTGCGCAAGCGCAGCGACGAGAACCTGAAGCTGAACTGACAATGAAATCCCTCTGAGAATTCTGAGAGCCCGAACGATAAGAAGAACTCGTAAGAAACGAATATCGGCTACATCCAGCCAATCATTGATCATCTGTACATTAAATGACGATATGGTTGACGCAATACAAATACAATATTGTCAACATTGATTAGGCTAACTTACCTTGACTAGAGAAACTACAAGAATGCAAAAGTCAAATACGTTAAATCCAGATTTCCAGTACCCAATGGGATGAGCATAAATTTTTAAAATAGCTTCCAAGAGGTACATTGCCAGGAAAAACTAAAATAAGGTGGAAGGAAGCGAGTTAGTTTATGATTGTGAAAAAAGAGTCGACGTGTTATCGTGTATTATTACTTCATCGATGACACGCCATGTCAGAGCATAGTCCCTTAAGGACTCCAAAGGTTCAATTGTGAGAGCCACAGCATTCAAAAAGATCATGAGCATGATGAAAGCTCGAAAAGCAACGGAACCGACAAGAGTCACAATGTAGTGGTGAAAAGTGTCATCAGTCCTCACGTGATATTCGAGCCGTTTAGGGCGAACACTGTTGCAAGAAGATGTGCAGAATGTTATACCGAATTTTATTGCCAATTAGCGGCGTACTTTTTTTCACCACAACTATTGACGAGGAGCCTTGAATGTCGTCGGAAGTGACCTCGTCGATAGAGTTGTCGCCGAACAGCAACGCGCCCAAGTCCCTTCTCATTTCGTTTCCTCTTGAGTGCCTTCATTTTCGCTTCTAATTGAGCCTGATTTTTTTTAATGCTCACATCATCAATATAGCTGGGAGCTCTCCTTCCTTTTGGAACTTTTGTCAAGTTTAACTCAAGCTCAAACTCTGCATCTCGCTGAGCAGCCTCCCGGCGTCGGATAACCTTTTGAGAAAAAGGTATTTAACTGTTCGATCGAATGATAGAAGATCATTTGCAGAGCATACCTCCCAACGAAGTTTCCCGAATTCGTCAAAATCCGAATCCTCTGAATCAGAATGATGGTGATGGACAACATCTTGTTTTGTGAGAGCTATGTCTGCGGTACTTGGTTTAAGGGTCAAGTCGTGGCGGAGCTTCTTTGCGACTGCGTGAACTAGTCTTGGATGCCACATTTTGGAATTTTCTTTTGATCTCTTCCACCTTCCGACTGTAAAAAGTGATGGAAATGTATTGAAAATGTTTTTTATTAAAAATCCAATTAGAATATTGACTGCCAAAAAATTTGAACTTACTTGCTTCCGTAACAAGAAAAACGACATTCCCATCGTTTTTAAAAAGTTTGTCTTGAGAAGTTCCGCCTTCATCTTCAGGTACATGAAGGGTCATTTCCGAAATCGCTGAATTTATCTCAGCATCCTCATAATTGATGACTTCGTCAGACGTCATCATACCCGCAAAGTATGCGAATTCTGGTCGATATTCTTTGTCAATCTTGGTGTTAACGCCTTTTAGAAACTTGAGCGTCTCATCTTTAAAGTGATCTTTTATCTTATCGTAGCGAAGTGCCACCATTGCTCCCAGCCATGTTGGCATCTTCTCAATCTCAAGCTGCGCCTCTTCCGAAATCTTTGTTCGCTGTGTTTCTGGAATAACTTGTTCCTTGGATAGGGATCTCTCCAAGTTTGACGCTACTGAATCGACCAAATCCCTCTCATCCCGTGTCAGCTTCTTGTCAGGTGGAACAGTGGCTAAAAGGTCAACTGCCGCAATAGAGGTTTGTTTGAATTCATCAGTCTCATCGTCACGGTAGACTTTGAAGGCCTTCGACTCAGCCGTTCGGGCTACAGAAAAAAAGTTTAGGTATGAGTTCAATCTAACTTTTGACAACGTTTATTTTTCGGACATTGTATACATCTCTCACATACCTGTGACGACCCTTCCAATAGGCTTCCCCTCTGTAGGTCCGTGACCACGTCGATCTTGCCTGCCAAGCCCTGAAAAATTTCAAATCGTTTTTATACAAACAAAAATACGGATTTTTATTATACTCCAATTGTTTAAAATCCAGGTTTAGTTAAATATAAAAAAAAACAGATAAACCAAACATTTCTTCAGTTTTGGGTACACTGCCTACTGGGAAGAAGTTGGATGAAGTTTATTTCTTATAACTTTTTTTTTTCTCTTTTTAATTTATTGCATTAATCGTTTTTATACAAACAAAAATATGGATTTTTATTATACTCCAATTGTTCAAAATCGAAGTTTAGTTCAATTCAATTAGAATTTTTATTAGAACAATTGTAAAATTTTAAAATTTTAAAATAGTGTTAGAAGAGTGAAAACCAAACCCTAAAAGTGAGCTCACCGGGGTTATTCTGTTGTGTATCTTTCTGTTTTAGTTCATCGCTGATTGCTTTCCAGTGACTTTTCGACATTATTACTTTGAAATGCTTGATCAGAGGTGAACCTTTGAATTTCACATTACCAGAAAAGCGGTTTTACAGGTGCTCGCCCACACGGAACACGTTAGAACAATTCGGCGTTGTTTAGGAAGGCGTAAACAACGACGTATTGTTCTTCGCCGTTGGGTTAGAAACGCGGGCGGTCCTATAGTGCGTCTGAGAAAGTATTTCACAACAGTATTGTGTCAAGTTTTCACTAAAATGAATTTTGACGAAGCTTGATTTGTGATGCCGTCGTCTGTATGACCTTTACTTTCCTTCACACTTTGTGACAGCCAATGAGAGAAGACCAACAGGGTTGGCCACAGAGGGTTTCTTCAACAGCAAGGAGCGCAGGGGAGCAAAACACCCAAATAAACGGCTACAACTTTCATCTGTACTGTCTAGACTGCTGCTAATCTAAACATTCGGTAATTGAATATATCCTAAATTAGTGCTATACCCTCCTTTAGTCACTGATCTTTTAAAACATAATTATTTACTTGCGTTTAAAAAATTAGAAAGTGCATACTGCATTCCCTGCATTTCACAGGTAACCTATTGTCTTTTGGAGTTTTGGAAGGAAATCAATCAAAAATTACGATACTCTAATCACTTCGAGTGGTACAGATACAGACAGATAACACTTGCCGAACGTCAACAGGAAATCGTAAAGTATCGGTAAGTTTCGCAGGTCTCAATTTAGATAGGAATTCTAATAACTGTGTTTAGAAGTTTATGGCTAGGTTGGGTACTTCAGGTTTACCGGTATGCGATTTCCAATAAGGGTTAGTCAATAATCGCATTACACTACTAGTAACACGGTACGGTATAACACGCCGTGTTTTTAGTAACACGGTGCACGAATAAAAGTTGAAAAGCTACTGGATTGATTAATGGTAGCACGGTACGTTTTGAAAATGAAGGCTTCAGTCTAGCTTGACCAGTTTATGGTATTCGAATCACGGTGCGGGTTTTAAGTACCCGTTGATTGTGTAATTGTGTTGAACGCCTAATTTATAC
>JABASL010001320.1:0-11351 GCA_019775825.1 Neanura muscorum
ATAATGTTATGTACAAACTTTAATGGCGAAAATCGTACTTTATTATTCCCATTTGAACTATAAAGGATGTCGCATCTCTAAATTAATACCAGTTTGGCTGGACTTCCTAAAAATTTCGTTTTTGTTTTTACAACGACCCCTACCACAAATGCATAAATTTCGTTTTCAGCGTCAGCGAGGCATGGCTTTAAATATTCCCCTCATATTTTATCCAAAGTACCTGAACCTTATATTTAATATAACATTATTAATAGCATTTAATCTAAATTAGGAGCACTGCGGAACCCCAAATCAAAGGTTAAAGTCCAAGTTTGCTGTGGATTGCAAGGATGAAAAGCAGTTACGTGTCATGTTTATGCAAAAATATTTGCAAAGCATAGTTGTTATGATCCGAGGTAAATGCTCTGATAAATATGAAATAATGGACAGTACACGCACTTTTAGACACAGCGAACGGAACGGGCAGCCAGTCAAATAATATCATTTTTAAAGTAAAGAGACCTATAAACCTTCACAAAAAAAAATGGCACCCAACTTTAAAAGTTTCAAAAGGACAAAGGCCTTCAACAAGTGTCTTTTGAGATGAAGAAGAAGTGATTAACGACTTCATTTTGTAAATAAGCTTTTGGTGGGTGTAGGAGAAGTATTATGAATTAATGCACTTGTCGTGCGCCGTGCCAATAATGGAAACTTTGTATGGCGTCAACCCTTTTTCCACACAGTTTTAGACCATAACCAACCTGAACCTGACCTTACATCAACTTTGAAATCTCCATTGTCAAATCTTTGTTCACACTTGGGTGATTCTTGGGTTGTCTTATGATATGTCGCTTTCCCTTGCCCTACGAGTGTTGTAACCTCTTGCGCCATCAGGTCCTTCTTAGACAACTTCCTTCGATTTCACCTGTCTTTAAAAAAAAATTTGCGCTGCGGCTGCGGCTTGTTGAGAAAAAGGGTTGAATGTGTTCAAGATTAAGATCAAGAAGATGATTTTTAGTGAATTCAGCCATGGATGAAAACATAATCCGGATGTCTGACTCATAGCTCTTCCTAACTAGCTCCCCATGAGGTGGTAGGAGAATGCTCTTACCACCAATCATATCCACTACCACTTCCAGCCACCAATTCGCAATTTCTTTGTAGATCAAAATAAGAACTCTTTGATGATTACAAAAAAAATGAGGTAAATCTCAATGTCATTCTAACTTTAGGCAACAACAACAACAAAAAAACGCAAAAATTTAGCTCAACAATTTTTGCACAGCAACAGCCAAACCTGCCGCTGGCTCCTCAACGGCTTCATGCCTCATTCCCAAGCTTTTTTGAGCTAATCTCATCGTCATAAATTGAAAATTGTTTCGATTGAGTAACAAAAGCAAAAACTAGTTTGGACACATCACTTTCCTTGACCAATTGATCAGATTAAGTAAAAATTCAAGAATTAGTTATGGAAACTGGGCTTCAACTGGTTGATGGATGAAACCAACGACACTGTCATCGAGATTTCGTGCCCTACAAATGCGTCAACCACCAGAATATACCAAGAGGGCGGGGACGTTACCGAGCCTCGGTGACGTCCCCGAATTTTGAAGCTAACTAAAATGAAACTTTTTCCGAACTGTTCAGAAGAAATTTAAAAACGCCTATTCGCTCACAACAAAAACTGACAAATCAAAATTGAATTTGTTTGCCAAAAAATAAAATTTTATTCAAATGGCGTTGAGTATGACAGAGGGCATCCACTGCTCAAGCTGGATGACACAATTGTTCGGGGCTACAGGTGACCTCTGGTTCGTGGCCTGCGGTCCGTGACCTGCTTCAGTTGAACTTGATCAACAAAACCAAAAAAAAGCGTGGAGAATTCGGATCCTAAGCTCAGCTTTTTTTTCCCAAAACCTGAAATTGCTAACATCGAAAACAGGTTATCCAGACAGATGTCCAGGACATTCAATTTTGAGCAACAGCTCAAAATCCCTGAAATTTTTCCTAAAGCTCTTGAAGTCAATTAGCAAAGTGACAAATCTCATTTAGTAAATCCTTTTAAAAAGTGTTAAAAACTTAATCCAAAAATGGGGAGTTCGATCATGAGTATAATTAGCAGACATTAATCCAAACTTTCAGGGTTTTCCCAAAACTTTAAACAAATTTAAGTAAGATTGCCAAAAAAAAAAAAGACGCTTGAAATTTTTATTGCAAAAACTTGTCCATTCATTGTTCGGCTAAAATAAAAGTGTGAATCACTATTTGCCTTTGAGACGTGCGTTTTAGTTCAAACTTGATCCTTGAGGATTCATTAACTTGATTTTAGTCAAGAAATGTCGAGTCTCGACTACATTAAACCAATTAGCATGTAAGAAGAACATTTTTCTTCTCGAATAAAAACCAAAAGTGGTTGTGGTAGCCGTAGAAGCGATTTGTCAGAAAATTGAAAGTGTTAATAGAGAACTAGTGGAAAACGTTGTAAGAAAATTTTGAAGGTGCTGTGAAGCAAAGTTGAGTGGGTGACAGACAAAGAAACGCACTTAAGACACTAGTTGACTAATTAAGAGATTCAAGTTTGTTGACAGGAGCAAAACAAAAAGCGATTTTCGCTGATCCATCCTAATCTTCACTTGATTGTCAGGATTAGGATCAGATTGCTTCTTGGGTTCAAAAATGTCATCAATGAGAAAGGAAATCGGCGGCGAATCTCTACATCCACCAGCTTCCTATGGATTAAGAGATCAGCACTGAGTTCCAACATCCCATTGTTCTTTTTTTCGCAAAGTTCAAAGTTCATCAGAATAAAAGACAAAGGATTCGTCTCATGTTTGCCAAAATCTCTAATCAATCACCAATAGCAGCACATCGAGCCACAATTCCCGCTTGGATTTGGATTTTGATTGGCTGGCACATCAGGAAACGACGAATCAGTACATCATGCTTATCAACTTACGGCTAGTGTCAAACATTGTTATAAAATCGTTTTATGTTCTAGATTACGAGACAGGCCCTCTGCTCCATTTTCTGTTCTTTTCATGTCCTCATGTTCGGGATGAATGCCTAGAAACCTACATAATATTTTTGACCAATTATTAAGCGGTACAATTTAAATTGAAGCGTATCTCTTATCAAATCTGTCTCAAATTTTCAAACAATTGGACACGATTTGTTGGACATAGGGTGCCTAGACTCTAACGATGGAAAATGGAGACAATAGAAAGTTGGAACTATGCAGAACTTCTAGAGATTGGACACATATTGATATTTTTTAAGTTCCCAGTTCCCAGGCACAAGAAGCGAAGCAGTTTCGTTAAGATTCGATACGCTTCCTTCATGTGGCCAAAGACTACCATACCGTCAACTGCCACCGTTAATTTTAAAATTTTCCCTCTCCTTGTTCCATGGGAGGGAGAGGGGGATTTAAAAATTAAAGTTAGCAGTTAACCATACTGTACCGACATTACCATCTTGTCTTCTTGAACATGACAAATGAGGCGGCCCAATTTCAAATTCCCTCAAGTCTTCAATCTGTCGTATGAAGCCCGTTGACGACAACGACGACAAATGAAAAACAGTCTTTTGATTGAGAAATGGGAAGCATTAGAATCGTTACGCTGCCACTTTTTTCCTCACGCATTTCTTGAGGCCTTTTTTGGGAAGGCCTTTTGGGAAGAGAGTCACTGATTTATGTGTCGCCCGCAAGGATTTGCCCTACAATCGAATCAAAAGCGGGATTCCATTCCAATTTTTTCGAATCAACTGAACAAACTTTAAGGAAATGGTATTGGGGCCTGAGAAGGAATTCCGGAGGTCAATGCCTTAATAATAACGCACACACCGACGCCTGGGAGTGGGACTCGCACTTTTTGGATGAGCATGACAGTGGTTATGGTGGGAGTACGGGCGGAATTTCGTATTTGGACACAGACGCTGAGTAGGACATTTATTGTATTTTGTATTTCTTAGGAAATGGCGCCACAACTTCATGCCAAAGTTCTTCCCCCGCCTTTTTTACAACTTGTGCGTAATCGTGCGTAGTAGTTAGTGCGAGGCGGAAGTGATTGATTTAAGATCCAATTAGACTCAACATGCGGCTAATGATGAGACAAATGGAGCCCTTTTAAATTTTACTAAATTTCTGGCACCCAAATCTTACCAAAGAAATTCCTATAATCCACAACAAAGGGAATCCTGTCAAATTGAATCAAAAAATCTAATTGTGAATTATAAATTATACAAGACGTTGAAGCTTTACCAAGAAAAATAGAATTAGGTAATATGGGCTAAAACCCAAAGTTAACCCAAAGTTAACCCAAAGTAACAGTAGTCCCCGCCTTTAAAAATGAACAATAGTTTAACCATAATTAGACATTTATAATCTGAATCCTCAACAAATGGACTAAATTTTGAATAAAAGAATCCTTATAATTTTGGGTGAGATCATGAAAAGAAGAGATCCTTTTAAAGTCAAATTTTTAGTTCAGGGACTTAAGTATCGTAAATCTGTCATGGCGGGTGGGTGAATTCTTTGGATTTTTTCTGACGTTGATTCCCAAGGAAGTGCAAGGAAAAATTGTATTTCCTCCCCCGGTTCGTGCCATAAATTTCCATAAATAAAAGTTTGGCCTTCCAGAGACTAGCCCTACAATTCTAGCCCTACAATTTTAACCCTAGAATTCTAGCCCTACAATTTTAACCCTACAATTCTAGCCCTACAATTTTAACCTTGCAATTCTAGCCCTACAATTTTAACCCTACAATTCTAGCCCTACAATTTTAACCCTAGAATTTTAACCCTAGAATTCTAGCCCTACAATTTTAACCCTACAATTCTAGCCCTACAATTCTAGCCCTACAATTTTAACCCTACAATTTTAACCCTACAATTCTAGCCCTACAATTCTAGCCCTACAATTTTAACCCTAGAATTCTAGCCCTACAATTTTAACCCTACAATTCTAGCCCTACAATTTTAACCTTGCAATTCTAGCCCTACAACAATTCTAGCCCTACAATTTTAACCCTGCAATTCTAGCCCCACGAAATTAACCCTACAATTCTAGCCCCACGATTTTAACCCTACAATTCTAGCCCTACAATTTTAAACCTACAATTCTAGCCCGTTGTAGGATTTTGCAAAGTCAGTCTAAGAAAATCTTCAGCGTGGTCAATAGAAAGCTAGTTTGCCAAATTTGGCTCCCTAGCCCTGGCAGCTTCAAATACGAAGCGCTTAGGGTTAAAATCTGAGGTTGAAACCTGGCTATTTGACACGGTTTTAAATTTGTTATGGATTCATCGAAAGGGATCAAAATGAAAAAAAGAAGAGAAAGTTTTGGCAAAAAATTTAGACATGACTGTGCAACTATTCAAATTGGTTGAAGTGACGACAAGGAAAGTCCGGGTTGCCATTTCAGGAAAATACAGGACATGGTTTTAGTATTTAGATGATAAAACCGCAAAATCAGCCACCGCATTGTTATATTTTTTTCATTGTAAGGAAATCTGATTAACCTTAGCCTAATTTTCCATTGCCTCCTTTCCGCATTGTTCCTCTTATTCCTAAATAATTGATTTGAGGCTTGCCTCTTTGAACGAAAAAAAAAAAAGAATGGACCACATTCCAAAGCATATTTTATCTTCTCAGCATCTAGGAATTCTAAAAGTTCACCACTCTGGCACGGTTTGTCAGTAGAGCGAAGGAGCGTAGGAGGCTGGAATTACCCGGATCTCTTACAGGTTCTAGCTTTCTCACGCCATGTTATTCTATACGTCACTCCGAAAAAGAAAACGGCGTGAAAGTTCTCTACTGGTTGCACCATTCAGTCCCAACTTGCCTACGTGTTTGTCTGGAAAGTTAGAATGAGTAAAAGTAAAAACCCGGGTCAATATTTTTTTCATTTCAGGGTAAAAGCCTAATATGACCATCCCGTCGACCTCAATCCGAAAAAAGCTCGAGTCAAATGCATTTAAAGTTTTATTTGTTCGCAAACAGTCTGCCTTCGCCCAGCATCCAACAAGCTGATTTTGAAATTTTTTTTTAAGGAAAAATCCGAAATTTTTTTTTGGAGATGGGAGATGTTGATTGAATTTGTTGGAAGTGGAATCCAAAACTTAGAAAGAGAAGAAGCGTTAAAGCTGATTTCGCAAGAAATTTTATTGTTGGATGTCGCCAGTAATTACTGTCACCCGTCACCCATCATCAACTAACTATAGAACCAATTTTGGATATTTTTACGGACTTTCGAGTAAGGATTGAGTCAAGCCAAGTCGTGCAAGCCAAGCATTCATAAACTTCCCCTTCTCAGCTCTAATGTCTCCATTTCGTAGCTTTAAGGTGTCATTTCACATTTTGAAAAGGACAGCATCTCTCTTTTTAAGAAATATATTGCTAAAAGCTTCAAGAATCAAGGACCATTGTTCTAAATGACGCTGCAGCTGCTGCTGACACGGTTTGTCGTAACTCGTATAGCTCAAGTGGGTACTTTAAAAGTACCAACAACACTACGATTACTCTGTTAAAGGATTTCTGAAATCCTTAGCCAATTCAATTGAAATCCCCATACTAGCCAAAGTTGCACGTTTCAAGCACTTGCTTCCTTTGAAGCTGGCTGAGTGATTAGACCCTCTGACTCATCGGAACTGTGATCAAGAAGAAGTTTAGGATCCGATCAATTGTTCTCACCGTGTAATTCGTACGTTAGAGGGGGGCGGGGCAATGGTTAAGGAATTCCAAGGTCAGCTACAACTCAACTATTCTTACAAGATGGAGAACAAGTGTTTCGTATGTCAATCAAAGGCTTCACATGATACAGTAGTAGGTGAGGAGAGCAAAAGGCTTGAACACTTGGGATTCTTATAGTAAAATCAACGTGATTATTTTAAAAGTACCACTTGAGGAATCGGCTTTGAGGTCGTCGTGACTTGGATGAAGCAAAGTTAGTAAATAAAGAAGACATATCTAACTCTAGTAAAAAGAATCGAGAAACTTAATGGACTTGAGAAGATGAAGAGGTTGATTAGTACTTCGAACGTAGGAATTTTAAGATCTTGACATGTGATGCGAAAGTAAGGAAAGTAGTAAGGGCTTATTGACGCCAATTTATCAGTACCCTTCTCAAATATTTTAGTCATCAAGTGTTTACACTTTGCCACGGTGTAGCCAAGGCGTAGATTATAGAAGCATGTCAGCCGCTGAGCCGAATTGGTCCAAAAATACACCTACACTGCTACCCAATTTACAAATGCCACGGTGGAGCCACGGTTTAGATTGTAGAACCATGTCAGCCATGAGCCGGTGGAAACAACACCTCCACCGCTACCCAAGTTCCCAAAACCACGGTGGAGCCACGGTTTAGATTGTAGAACCNAGACGAATGTCAGCCGCCGAGCCGAATTGGTGAAAAAACACCTACACCGCTATCCAATTTCTCAGTGCCCTGATGCTACACTTAACACTTTTGCCAGTTATATCGCCTCCTGAGTCCTAAATATCAAAAAAATGTAGTCGTAAAACGCTGAAAGTGACAGTCCCTCCCAGAAGCCGAGACGAGTCAATTAAGACAAATTAAGATGAACGGTTTGAGCGTTCTCCATGACAGGGGACTTTTATTTTGGAAGGCATCAATCAATCCTTTTATATTTTTTCAACTTCTTTCGATCACTCGATCATCAACAAATCTTGGATAGAGGAGAGAGACAGAGACAGAAAGCGTTAGTCAAGGAAGGTTGAATCTTGGAAGGAGGTCTTCGAACAGACTATTATGGAAGCGAGAATGGGGAAGCCATGTCACTTCTCTTCAGGAACGAAGCAAAGATGATATGAAGCACTTTAAAAAACGTAGAAAAAAAAAATCTTGAATGAATTTTCCAGATTAGGATAGACTCCAAGTTAGAAGGACATTTATCTTAACACCACCCGCCTGACGGAAATGCTCTTCCATAACCTTAGAGTAAATTTTGAACAGTTCAATATTCTTCAAAAATGAAAACATTCAAAACATTTCGTTATTTTCATTTTTATGTAAGCAACATTTCATCTTCGACAACACTTCACGCCACTTCAATGTTCACATCCCTTCTATTTTCATTTCTCCATTTCATTTAACTTATCCCTGTCGCAATAAGCATCAATTTAATAATCGTACCCTGAGGCCCGATGCCAATGAGTACTTGACCTCAAATAATTAACTGCATATGAAAACACATTTGAAAACATAGGAATCCTAATAGCGTTTTTAAAGATTTGATAATTGGAAATTAGAGTAATCAATCAATTTTTGATTGATTGCATCCGAAGAACTATGTTAATGTCATCCATATCCTCTTATTCGTAACATTCAATAATGATTGAGAAATTTTCAAGGTTGTAGTAACAAATTGGCGAAACGAAATCTGCAAAAAAAAGTTTGCGGACTCGTATTTTGCGATTCTGATTTTAACACGTCGAGTACTTCATTCTGTGAAGGAAATTGCCGAAGCCGAATACTTCAGTCTGAAGGAAATTGCAATTGCCGAATACTTCAGTCTGAAGGAAATTGCAATTGCCGAATACTTCAGTCCGAAGGAAATTGCAATTGCCGAATACTTCAGTCCGAAGGAAATTGCAATTGCCGAATACTTCAGTCCGAAGGAAATTTGCCAAGCCGAATAGTCTGTGAAGGAAATTGCCGAAGCCGAATACTTCAGTGAAGAAAATTGCCGAAGCCGATTCCCTCAGCCCATGAGAGAAATCGCAATTCCACAATCACAGTACCATGAATTGGAAGACGCTGTTTACTAAAGTTTGAGTTGAGACCTGCTGGAGGTCACAAAGGTTCGGAATATGTGGATAGGCATTAATAGCCCCCCTTCCCTCCCTAAAATGGGGGTATTTTGAAATAGATTTACCATCTTCGCTAGTGCTGAAGTGATGAAGGAAGCGAAGCGTTTTGTGCCATGTCTATATTGACTGAGTAATCAGTACAATTGTTTAGAGTGTCTGACTGACCATAATACTACAAAAACTAACAGTAAAAAAGTCCAGAGTCAGTTTGTAATATGTCCAATGTAACCTCCATTTAACTTAAGTCAATATTATGCTGCCTCATCTTTTTTTTTCTTATGTTACAACCGACCAATGTCTCCCGTGGAGCCGGTTTTTATAAAAACTTTTTTAAGGAAGGACAAAGACTATAAAGTTTTATACGTACATTCCGGCCAAATAATTTTCCACTACTATTACAACTAAGCAGAAGCTGCTTAATTCGTTTTCTTATTAAATGAGAGAAGTTTCCAACTTTTCGAGCGAGCTGTCTCGCTTTCTTTTGTTCAAAAATTTTTTAAATTGAAGTTGGGTTTCGACTAACTCGTTTGTTAGCATCTAACAAATGAAACTTGATAGCTCAATTTGTGCTTTTATTTTCCTGAAAATAAAAACAAACAATATGGCGCCCTTTCTCAGGCTATTTCTAATCATAAACATCATACGATCGAGAGTTGTGATTCATACCGGAGCTGTTTAGCATTACAATCAATAGCCAAGCCGAGCCAGGCCTAGCCTGGTCAGGCTTGGGCCAAAAATTCAAGTTACAAAAAACGTTCACAAAAAAAAACCAGGAAATTTCAGTTTTCCCATAATTGCAAAAATTCTGCACACAAGCGATTTCTATAGCTTGGAAATTTTCAGTAAATTTTGTATAATTGCAAAAATTCAGCACAAAAGGGATTTTTATAGCATAATTTTTTTGGGTTTCACTAAGGATGGCGTCGCCTAGCCGAACGAAATGTACCTGAAAATCCAAAATTTGGCCAAAATCACCTGAATTAAAGGAAATGACGCTTTTTAATATATTATTTGCATGCAATTGAACAAAATATTTTCTAGAATATCTTTCAATTCAACAAAATGAATAGGATTCAGTTTGTAATTGTAGAGAATTAGTGGCGTCATACGTTCCAAAGTGAAGGATTTTTTGAAAGATTCAATGTCAATGTCAGACAATAGGATTCTAGGGTTGATGCTGGAGCAATTTTGGATATTTTAAATTCGCATGTGTGCCAAATTCAGGCAAACGTATTATCAATAGCTATTAGGTAGTGTTACAATGCTTTGGCAAAGAAGCTCCGTCACAATTCCCCAAAAAATAATAATAATTTAGCTTATTATAATAATTTGGTATTTGATTATTTATAATCGTATAGATTTCCTAACTACTCCGCCCCCATAATTGACCGATGGATGACAATAGTAAAACTCCTTCCACAAGGAACATCTTATATCGGCTCGAAATCCTTTCAGCCTATTTCAGATTACCCAAAAAATGTTTCTTAATTTTTGTATAATAACATATAAATAATGAATGAAATTTTGAAATGAATTTTTGTAAACGTGAATATCAGAAGTCTTAACAAAGTGGGATGGGTATGTAATTAAAAATTGTTTAGTTATGAAGCATCAGATTTTAATTTCCCAGCGGAAGTGAAGCAAAAGTTTTTTGAATCAATAGAGATTGGAAGAGAGAAAGGGATAAATCTTGTGTGAACTTACGTAATTTTGAGGAGTGAGTCAAGATGGTTGAGCTCTTGAGATGACGCTGAAGCCAAATGATGTCAAGATCACTTTGAGACAA
Organism: Neanura muscorum; assembly: GCA_019775825.1. NCBI lineage: Eukaryota > Metazoa > Arthropoda > Collembola > Poduromorpha > Neanuridae > Neanura > Neanura muscorum. The sequence continues at coordinate 10,590 of JABASL010001320.1, forward strand.
AAGGTCAGAGTTCAAAGCGTATTAATATAAAATACTGTCACTCAATGGTTGCAGTTGCGGCGGAAGATGGGCTTCATTTGGACAGTTTTTGGCGTTCCACTGGCGTCCCACTGGCGTCTACCTCCTTCCCAAGTTGAATCTCTACTGGAATTTTGAATGAAAAAGATGAAAGGTGTACTCTTACTTTTTGTACAAATTCACTAAACACACTGCCAGTATATTTGGGTTCATGTTGCCAAAAACAGTTTATGGAATCCTCATTCCAAAGGAATCCATTTATGTCCCAAAGTTATGCAATAGGGCAACTAACTTCCAACACGTGCTGGAGGATAACTGCGAGGTGCCTGTTGTTGGTTATACTTGACACGCCCTTAAGTACCCACTAGACTGTTAGCGTCCAGGTCCTGGGTCCTGGATCCAAGACTTTGAAAAAACTATTGTTCTAATCCTGTCCAAGTGGAGTTGGATACTGATTCAAATGAAGTCAGAACCTTCCTCTCTTCTGCCTTTCCAAAAGAATACTCCTCAAGTCCAAGAAGAAACGCTGTGAACTAAATGACGATTAATTCCTTACCAACCATGTCACAAAATACATCAAAAGAAGATGGTATCCTCTAATCTGATCCCTAAATACTCTCCTTCCTAACTATCCTAAGGGGCCATACTTTAATTACGTAAGCTCAATGGGTGGGTGGGTCCGTGATTTATACCTGGGATTGGATTACGTCTCATGTTAAATGTCCGTAAGGGGTGGGTGGGTCG